>JAQHUG010000065.1:6017929-6047171 GCA_028555095.1 Dicrostonyx torquatus
AGGTTTTCTCATTAGATGTACTTGAACAAATTTTAAACACTCATTCCAAAGATAAAGTGATCATTTGAATTAGCTACTTAACATTTAGGGCTATCTCCAGCACAGATTCCCTATACTACACCCAGAATTTGGCAGTTATCTTCCCATGAATTTTTTGCCAGAAGCAATTTAAAGGACAGTAGCTAGTTTGGGTCAGGTTGTTACCATTTTAGAAATATATATAGTTCACTTTGTTACTCAGAAAACTGAATATATATATATATATATAAATGCTAAAGAGTATAGGGAAAATAAGATATAAAAATATGCAAGCCTAAGGTAGAATCAAATAGCTGAAATCTTACCAATTAGGGATCCAACCAATTAAAGAATTTGCATATGCTGTATTTGTTTTATGCTGACTTTTATGAGTTAATTTTTAGAGTGAGCGTTTCCAACAACTTATCATACCTAAATTGAACCCATGGGAATTTCTCATGCACATTCCAATGCTTGTTTTGCATATACTCAACTCTCCCCACGTGAGTGCAGAATATTGATTGCAAAATAAGTTTCAGAAGATTGATTGATTGATTGATCGATAATTAAAATAAATTATAAAACATTCAAGGTTTTAACCTTTGAAATGATCATACATCTGGGGTGACTTGTGATAATACTGATTTAAAATGCTTCAATTGTCTATCAAAGAATACTAGTAAATATCAGAGATAAATTTGATGTATAAAAGGAAGATTTTAGATAAATTAAGTTTAGCAATGATTATTTGAGCAAAGAAGTAGTCATGTAAGCAGTATCTTGAACTGGTAAATCTCCATGTGTCAACATAAGTAGGCAATATGTATAAACAGTAAAGAAGGAAAATGATAAGTTGAAGCAGCTTGAGTGGTTAAATACATCATATTTTTCCTTTAGGCATGGTTTTATGAAACATTTTGCTTATATGGAAATGGTTTGGTCAGTAGCCCAAGATAGCATAAAAAGTAATTGATTTTTGGTTTGATATCAATTTTAATTCAATTCAATTTTGATATCAAATTTAATTCAATGTACTTTGAGGTCAATTTTTGTCTACTTAAAAAGTGAGGTGATAAGTGGATATGTAGGAAGGCAACTTCAGATCAAAATTTATTTAACAAACAATAATGGAGCAAGATATTTGTCATTATATTATACATAAGTGGAGATAAATAGAGATACATATATGAAAATATTTTTTTCTGGGATTAGTGTCATAGCCTTTTACTTCCTACCTATTCTATGGACAAATTGTTCTTCCTTAAGAGATATGGACTGATCACAGAGCTTTGCTTATAGTCTGAGGATACAAAAATTCATACATAGGGACAAATAATGAAACAAGAGAATAATAAGAATGAAGAGCCCAAAAGACAATGATGTCTCTAGCAAAGCAATCATCATTGTCATCAATATCTTAGATGATTTTCAGAGAAAATATCTTAACTTAGATTTAAAGGACCAAATGTTTGGGAAAGACACTTTTGAATGCTTAGATTTGTCAGAACTAAAACAATTTTTAAAAAAAAACTTTAAAAAATACCACATTTTTCCATAAGAAAATACAATGGTGATTAAACAATAATCAAATTAATAAACAGATGAGCTCGCTGAAATGGCCTCATGGGTTTATGTCCAGAAAATCCTTCATAGTGAGTAATGTATCAAGAGAAAAGGATTGAGTGTTTTTTATTTCTCACAGACTCAACATGGAAAGATAACATTAATAGAATTTAGATTCCTATAGCCCTCACTGATCAAAGTTGATAAGTAATACATCCCCAAACAAAAGGAGATTGAAATGAATCATACATGCAGATAAACCATATGGAAGAAAGATGACCAAAGGATACAGGCAATGGAAGACAATGAATAAATTAGTTTTATTTGGGGATTAGTGCATAATTTCCATGACTTTCTGTAATCGCTAAAACATACATCTGTCATTTTATGGTGAGTATTTATGCAGAGTCATTTCCATTACTGATGATTATAAAATAAAAAATAACAGTCAAATCCACAACTATTGAACATTCTCTATGACCTACACTATCAAATACTCAGTCAATATTTGATTTTTTGATGTAAAAGTAAACAATTGCTTCCATCTCACTGGTGTGTAAATTTACTTTTATGTTTAATACATGGTGAAATTATAATGTATATCAAAGGTTAGTTTAAAATATATGATTTATTAACAATAGGTATTTAATTCATACACATATTTATATATCTACTCACTCAGGATTCCATAATTTGCATGCAACAAGGGTTGTAGGTGGAAAATATTTGAGAGTCTGGTACATGCTTTTCTGGAAGACATAATCCTTCCTGACATTATCAATACTGGGAGTCCTGCCCAGAGAATGAGGTTCAATATTAATTATTATTAATTATTGAGTATTGACTGTGTACTTTTGATTACCCAAAACACAGAATACAAGGTCTTTGCCCTAAGGGTGTACAAGAAGCTTAAATTAGTTATGACAGGATGGTTCATTTATGCATAAACAAGAGAATTTGGAATGTTTTCTCCCTGCTCTTCCCTGCTGCTTCACAGTGTTGGGGCTCAACCAGGTAACCATCAATCCTTAAAAAGATCACTCTGAAAGAGGTACAGTCTTTGTTATTATCATTTTTTCTCTCTCTCACTATGTCAGGTTTTATTGCATTCTATCTCTTTACATATAGACAGCCTTAAAGTTCTGTTATTTCAGAATGCTGCATTATGACTAATGAGTTAAACATAAAACAAAGAAGCAAGCAGGTTTGACAATATTTCTTTGCTGCTATATTGCCAGAAATAATATGCTCAGTGCTTACATGTGTTATCATATTTAATAATAAAATAATTTGTAAGAGTAAAACTAGACAAACAGTTTGAATGGTGGGGGAATAATGAAATCGTGGCCCTTTAAAAGGGAAAAAAGTCTCTTGCTAGCAGGCATAGTTACCTATAAAAAGTAATTACTTCTCATTTATCCAAGTGGCTAAGAAGTGTCTCTAAGAAAGCATAAATAGTCTTTTTATTTTCCTACCCATAAAAGAACAAATTTAAACATTCTGTTCAGATACAGTAAGGTCTAAGGACTCCTGCAATTTAAACTGAGAAACAAAAAGAAACATTAAAAAGTAAAATCAGAAGAGTCCTCCAAAACTCTAAAGCAGATTCAGCTAGAAGACACAACTGTCTAGGGCATACCTGTCCAGGAAACCTCGGAGGTCCCACCTCTAGGTAAAGAGCTACAGATAATAAATGGAACTGAGAGAGGGAAAAACAGTTTTCTCTAGAGATGTTCTCCATGAAAGATTCTCAGGAACTAAACATGTATTCATTTGGGCAACCTTAAATGGACTCAGGACAGGGAGAGAGTATGGAGCAATAGGGTCAGAATGAGAGAGAGAGGATACTATTTAACAAAAGAAAGGTCTTGATTTGGGAGGGAGGGAGGGAGGGAGAAGAAATGAGAGGAGTTAGAAGAGGAGAGGGAGGCAGGCATGGAAATACTAATACAGTATTCATGTACAAAATTCCCTAGAAAATTTAAAGAATCATACAGGAATAATTTAAAATTTTAAACCTTCAAATAATTTAAAATTTCCACCTTTTGTCAACATGGCACCAAATCATGCCTACTTATGTAACATTTCATTTCCAAATTAAAATAATAAAGGTCATAATCTCACCTATTATATAACTATTCCACTTATACATACATGGCAATGTGTTTTGAGAAGTGTTTAGTCTTTTAGCATTCTGTAACTTAAACATGATTTTATAGATTGAACAATAATTTACTACTACTATTGCCATGGCCATTGTTGTATTACATGGTGAATAAATACAGAAAATAATACACATATCCCTGTACATATGCACACATCCATAATCTTAGAAATCCAGGATAAGAACACTTAAGGCAATAACAACCAAGGATTCTGTAGCTAGTCACATGCCTTAGATGGTATTTACAACCACCTTTTATTTCTCATTTTGTGTTTCCTCACCCTCAGCTAGGAGTTCAGCAGGTCTTGGTTCTGTACTTGAATCCTCACCTTTATCCCTGAAGTATCAGTCTGTCTGTAATAGTTTTTTCTAGTTTTTGCTGAGATTAATTACAGGGCATGATAGCACTAAGAGATGCCCCAATGATCTTCTGCCCTCCAAACATATTCCTCCTTACCTCCCCAGAGAAAAAACAGTCAAACTTCTTTCCAGTAGTCTGTGAGCTATTATTTGTTGTGGCTCCAGGCAGAATCTGTTTTCTCTACAATGAAGACCTTCAAGCCAGCATAAGGCTGTGTAAACAGGGGAGAAAAAATTTACTAATGAGTTGCTCCAACTTATGATTACTGATAACATTCCCATTTCCAGCCCTTGATTCCTGAACATAGGAATGTTAAGTATGGAAGAAATAGTCCCATAAAGTAGATGTTGATTCAGAATTCTCATACCCATTGGGAGAAACTTTCCTCAGCCTTTCAGGAGAATTTTACCCAGGAGGCTCTGCAACTGTGTCTTTAAAAGCTCATCCCACCATTCTAAGTCAGTTGCTTCAGGATGATGGAAAGATGGCAACATGAGCCTAAAACCAATGCCACATTTATTTGACTGTGAAGTAACCTTCTTCTTTAGAAGCAATGCCGTGTTGAACACCACAGCAATTGAAAAAGTATTTTGTATGTCTCTGATTAATGGTTCTAGCAGAAGTATTATATCCTGGGAAGGCAAAACCATAATCAGAGTAAGTATTTTCTGCAGCATGGACATGATCTTCCCATGATAGAAACATCCAATGTTGTTAGTATGCTACCTCGTCACTTGGTCACACCAGTGACACCACATTAAATGTCTCAGTATTTGTCTCTGCTGTTGGTAGACTTAATTAATTCAACATTGATAAATGGGAGTTTTGATTGTTAAGCCCATGTATTAATTCCATCTCTGCTACCATGACCACTTTGTTCATAGTCCATTGGACAATGACAAGGATAATATACAAAGACATTGAATATTATTCACAGAACCTCCCATGCTCTCTATTCTATTATTGAATTCATTCTCTGATGAGGTGAACAAACACATAAGATAAAATTATTGCTATATTAAATTAGGTAGTGATAGCACACACCTTTAATTCAAACACTCAGGAGGCAGAGGCAGGTGGATCTTTGTGAGTTTGAGGCCAACATGGACTACAATCAAATAGACCTAAGAAACAAGTGAGTGTAGCTATCCTAATGTCTAACAAAATAGACTTCAGAGTAAAATCATTCAGAAGAGATGGAAAAGAACACTTTGTACTCATCACAGGAAAAACTTATCAGATGAAGTCTAAATCATGAACACCTATACCCAAAATTTAAGATCACCCACATATGTAAAAGAAACATTACTCAAGCTTAAATTGCACATGAAACCCCACACACTAATAGTAGGAGACTTCAACATTCCACAGTTGTCAATGGACAAGTCAACCAGACAGAAACTTAACAAAGAAATAAAAGAACTAATAGATGTCATGACTCAAATACTTAATAGGTATCAAAGAATATTTCACCAAAACACAAAAAATATACCTTCTTCTCAGCACCCAATGCAATGTTCTCTAAAATTAACTACATACTCAGTAACAAAGTGAACCTCAATAGATACAAAATAATGGAATTACCTCTGTATCTTATTGGATCATCATGGTTTAAAGTTAGAATTTAACAACAACACTAATTGCAGAAAACCTACAAAGTCATGGTAATTGAAGAGTACTCAATTGAACCACCCCTGGGTCAAGGAAGAAATAGAGAAAGAAATTAAAGACTTCCTAGAATTAAACGAAAATGAAGGCACAACATACCCCAATCTATAGGACACTATGAAAGTAGTGCTAAGAGGAAAGTTCATAGCACTTAGTGCCTACCTAAAGTGGAGAAATCTTATACTAGAAACTTCACTGATCTCTCCTTTTACTTGAGAGTCTTATTTGCTCAAAATTCATAAAAGGTCTTTAACATTTCTCTTTGGCATAAATATAATGAACTCATTATAGGGAAATTGTTCAGAACACATGAGACCCTGGGTTCAATCCCTAACATCAACAAAGAAGAAAAAAGGAATATTTGTCTTTCCTATGACAACAAAAGAGCTAAAGTTGAATGTTATTCGCAACAAAAAGCAACAGTATATTTCTAACCCCATTGTTAATCTGTATCTTTTGGGAACAGGATTTGCTCTCTCTCATTGAATTTCTTCCTAAGAGTTTACTACACAAGAGTATTAATATTCAGCAATCTTTTCAAGAAGATAAATATGTAAACAAAGATGCTTTTAAAACTTATTTTCAGTTAATTTAATTTGCCATTTCCATTAAAATCACAATTATATATAAAGAGTTGAAATGAGAACAATGATATGTGTAAAAATCATTTGAAATTACTACCTATACATGAAAGTAATTATTTATATTGAATTTCCACAGCCGTATAAATTTGCATTACTCAAATTCTGTATTTGACAATTACATTTACACATAAACTTTCCTTGTGTTTTCTATAATTATCACAATGGTATGCTTATTTAGACTCACACACTCCAAAACATAAATAAAAAGTTATTTGATATGACCTTGATTTATTGCTTTAGCACCTCAACACACCTTTGTATCCATAGTGTAGAAAAAAGTCTTCCTTGGTAAAAAAGGACATTGTACAGGGCAGGGTGTTACTGAATCTCAGAGTCAGGCCATTAAATCTAAATTAATTAGAAGACTGTGCAATTGGAGGGGTTTTCTTCTTTTTAATTTGGATGAAACACAGAGTTTAGTCTCATGGACATTTGCTTTCCAGTTGGTTTGAAGAATTTAAGTATCTGCTGACAGGAAAATAGTGAATAGTAGACTGATATTCAATCAACTGATTAAAATGTAGCTGTTGAAATAGAGGAAAAATTGACCAGTGGATATTAAAAAATACTGGCAGTATAACACCTGATAGTTGAGAACCCTAACATCACTTACCATTTAACTCAGAAGGAGAGCAAAATAAACACTCCCTCTCACTTCTTCAGTCTGTCCTTTCATTTAACCTTCTAAGGATTCTTGCTTTCATGCTGATTTCCAGAGCTGGGATATGACTGATAAGCTCATCAAGTTTATTAAAGTGCAACTGCTACATATTACTCTAATGGAATTGCCAAGTTTCATTAACAATGGGAGGGTGTCATTGCAATCCATCAGCTACTCATTGATCAAAATAGCAAAATCTTTAATCTAATAAACATCATTTAGATAAGTTATAGCCTTCCTCTATTTTTATGATTATTTTAGAATCCTCTTAAAATCAGTTATATTTCCATTTTTAGAGAAGTTAATTTCTGTCATCTCATTGTAACTGTGACATAATTAAGTTAATCTAATAGTCTTATTTTGGATGATTTATTTACTAGAATGTGGTTTTTGGCCTCTTGAATCTTGGTGGCCCAGATGATGATGTCATGGCTGGAACTCAGATGTATTTACATCATTTAGTATATGTGTACATCAAAGAATAAGAATGAACTACTTTGACAATATCAACGTGGACAGAACACATGTTGAATTTGCGGTTAATGTCCCTTCGTAAGCTTCTGTTGATCGCTAAAAATGTCTAAACTAAGGGAATGACTGACCAAGTCTGCCTTCTTGTTTCTCATAACTTATAGACATTTTAGCCTAAAAATTCTTTGCACATCAATGTCCATTTTTATTTTTATGAAGTAAAGGAATTTCAAGAATGAAATGAAGTGTTGAGAAAGCACAATAAAGTTATTTTTATATGAGCATCTGTATCTTAGCAATGTTTAATACTTAAAAGTTATTCTTACTATTGACCAATTTCTTTTAGAAATAAAACAGCATATAGTCTCAGTCTCACTATGAAAAACGTTAATAATCTTAGAATTTATGTTAGCAGTATCTTCTATTTACACCTTTGGGCAGGATTATCATACATCCAAGTCACACTATTTTATTTCAGGTAAATTTGTCTTGTAATTTTCACACATGTTTAATTAGACTTCTATAATATTCTAATAAAAGTGCACAAATCAAACTTACACAATATCCTCTATAAAATTATACAGAAAATAATCCCATATAAAACCCATTCTCAGATCAAGAAATACAGCAAAAAACTACCCTAAAGAACCCTTGGATCCCCATAGCAGTTATCATCTCAAGAACTACTACCTTTGGGGGTGGAGTGGGAAGAAGGTGAGGGGAGCAGGAGGAGGGGAGTGGGAACTGGGATAGGTATGTAAAATGAGAAAAGATTGTTTTAAAATAAAAAAATGAAAAAGAACTACTATCTTGAATCTTGACTGTGAATTTTCACTATTTTATAAAACACAGTGTATAGCTATCGGTTGGCTTCTCATAAATCCCTCACATTCTTTAATCAAAGCACACTGTTACCCAAAGCAATAACTGTTCTCTTTTAGCAATGAACTATAACACTAAATATTCAGTTTGCTGAATACAAGTAGTCATAACATGATAAAACATGCCTTTCCCTTGAGCACTACCAGGACTGGGCTCACTGGGTCAAACGGCAGTCATATGTTTAACTGGGTAGACACTGAAAATAGTTTCCCAATTCATAATCAGTACTGATATGAAAATGCCATCTCATCAACAATGTTGCCAACACTTGACATTTTCTGCATTTTTCATCGCAGCCTTTCTGTGGGTGCATGGTTGCACTCCACTGTGATTTACTTTGCATTTCTATAATGACTAAATTAAGCAACTTTTTATTTCCTATGCTGCTTGGTATTCTATGAGTTTGAACAAATTCAAATCTCTTCCAAACTGGTCATTTACATTTGGGACGACACTTTTATTTTGAGACTAAGAATATATGTACAGGAACAAAACGACTAATCAAAATGGCTTCTATAATCTTTCCAATCCCATCATTCCTATCTTGAAACTTTTGCAAAAAGGGGACTAGGCTCAGATAGTAGAAATTGGGTGGATATAAAAGTGATGTTCAGAGAAACTGAGAAAATGACATGCTGACATTGAAGGCATCTCTACTGTCAGAAATACCTTTAACATTAAAATTCCAATCCAATAGATTTTAAAAGAGGGAACACTAATTATGTCATAATACAGATCATCTAAAGCAAAGGCAAGAAGAGGCTGATATGGGTATCCCACACATTTTAGGCTCCATATTGAAGTACTCCCATGCACTGTCTCCACACAGATATCACTACCAAAGACTGTCCTTAAAGGAACTCAACTTTAGTCTGCATAAGGCACTTGGAAAGCAAGGACACTATAAGAAAACACCATGGTTTGTTTGTCTTATCCTTTTTTAAAATTAATAGATGTCTATTTGTTTACTAACAGGAGAGGAAAAGAAAGAATGTGGATTTGAGTGGAAGCGGTTTGCATTTGGGAAGAGTTGGAGGATGAGAAATAGTAATAATAATTGTTATTATTTTTGTACAAAATATCTATTTTCAATAAAAAAAAAAACACAAAGTGCCACAACAAAGACCACAGTAGTTAATGGTTAACTGGTGGGGTCCTGGAAAAAGAAAAGAAACTTTCCTTGACCACCTTAGTTTATTTTGCTCCTTTGTAAAATAGAGGGTTTTAGAAGACTTGTTGAGATGTCAGCAGGGTTATTTATCCCTTCCCTGCCCTCTGCTCCCCACACCAATTTAAGCTCAGCAAATAGAGCCTTGAAGACTATATGGAACAGAGTGTGTCTATGCTTAATGTATGTATTAAAATGTTTTAGGCATGGAAGGAACTTGGAAGAATTACATTTTTAGGCAAAATATATTTGCTCTCCTAACTTAACTAGTAAGCCCAAATCACCAGGATTAAGAGTGAACTAAGAAAGGATGAGTCATTGTTTGAGTAAGTAATTTATAAAGTTCAAGAGAAAGAATTGGGGGCTGGGGAGATAGTTCTGTTGGCAAAGTACCCGCTAATAACAATAATGACTTGAATTGGAATTTCCCGTACCAATATGAAAAACCAGAAGTGATATCAAAGGGGGAAAGGAAATAATAAAGACTGGAACATCCCCAGGGCTTGCTGGACAGATGTTCTACCTGATTAGTAAGTTCTGTAGTTGGAAATAGATTCTGTCTTAAAGCATACTGTGGAGAATGAACCCAACCAACATAAACCTCTGGTTCCTACAGGCATGTGCGCTCACATGCACCCACACAAATACTTAACACACATAGGACACACACACAGATAGAGCTATTAAATCAAAACATACGTGATACTTTTCATATCGAGAACTGAGGGCTGAAGAACCTGTATGAGAAGCATGTGAGGAATTCAGAAAGAAAAGTCAGTCTGGTGATGATCGGTCCACAGAGTCATCCCTAGAGGCCTCCTGCACTCAACAAGATCCCAAGCAGACCTCATGATAATGTATTCACTGGGTACTCCTCAACCTTTCTCATCCCAGAATATATGTTTAATATAAACAGGAAGGGCAAATGTAACACCGTTTTACATTTTTATACTTTTTGTTCTTGTTGGTTTGTTTTCTTTATTTTGGTTTTTGGAGACAGGCTTTCTCTGCGTAGCTCTGGCTGTCCTGAAACTTTCTCTGTAGACCAGACAGGACTCAAACTCAGAGATTTGTCTGCCTCTGCCTCCCAAGTGCTGGAATTAAAGGCTAAAAGTGGCAGCACTGCCTGACTTTTGTCTTTTGTTTTTAAGATCTCACTATACAGCCTGATTCTACACTGTGTGCTTTGAATGGACCTTCTCTTTTTTTCACCTTGGTAAGTACGGTCTTCCCTTTGTCATCTCTGCTATGTGAGTCCTTCTGTCTGCTGCACCATCCTCTGCTCAACTCCATAGAGAAGCGTGCTTCTCTCCAATTGCGAAATGAAGGCATCTAGCTGCCTGGAAGGAAGAGCTGTTTCCTAGTGCCATGCTTTGGAGAGGTGTGGAATGTTGCATTTTGAGAGGGTTGATTTTTGAATCATCAGTCTCATTTTATATGATTTCTGTATAAAGTGTTCCATTCAAATGTTCCCAATTTATTTGTTTCATTTTATGCCTGGATAATAAAAAGCTCTCAACTCTACAAACTAACAATTGGCAAAATGTGGTCACTGCCTGCCTGCTGATTGGTTTATTGAAAGGAGAGTTAAATTAACAAAAACCTTGTCATAACACTGTAATTTATAGTTGGGACAGAATCCATGATTTGGCTACTATTCCTTTTCTTATCCCACTGTTAAATGTATTTTTATCCTATTAAGTCCAGACCAGGTTTAGCTCAGGGAGTTCCTTGGAGACGGCACTGAACCTAACAGTTTTTAAGCATACGATGTTAGATATGAGAGTCAAATTTCAAATCTCATGCAATATTGTAGAGTACTACATTTGATAATCCTCTCAACACATTACCTATAGTGAAAACGCTTCGGCATTCTCATGGTCTGCGAAGAAGCTAGAATGAAAGGACATCTGGCATAGCAAATAGAAAATCTCTAACTCCTTCCTCAATCCTGGTCCTGTACATTTCCCTGCGAGTTTTCTACTTTTGCAGAAAAAACAAAACAAAACACAGGTACCATGAAGATAAATCACTTGATGTCTGATAATAATGTCTTGTGCAGGTTAGAATTTCCTGGGTTATTTGCTGTAATCTACTGATTCTCCACAGTACACAATTATTATTTATTTTGAGCCATATAAATCACTATTTTGTGAGCAATGGGTACTCTAAAGCATCCATTGACAAGTTCTGCTTTCTCTGCAGATTTTTATGATCAAGTTTTGTTTTGCTGTTCTCCCTCTCAACTCAATCTTTCCAAAGGAGTGCAATTAAGAAAAGCTTCTTAACCTGTCCATTGAGGAGGTCACTAAGACCTGGAGACCAATGAGCAATAATAATAGTAAAAAAAAACAAAAAACAAAAAACAAAAAAAAACCCCTGTTTCATGACTAAACTTTCCCAACCATGAAATTCAAATCTGTTCATCTGGATGTCATGCAGAAAGCTGGGCTCTGAAGCTTCACACGTAGAATTTCAGTGGACAGCTTTAGCAGAAAAATAATGATCTGGCAAACACTGCTCTCCATGAGGGGTAGGTTACAGCATCAAGAAGCTAGGATCAGGGCTCATTATAGGAACTCTGAGAATTGCCTCAGATAATACCACCCCAGGACCCCAGGTTTCCTGAGGGAAAGAGTCCAAATGAATACATCTGGGACATAATAAGCTGAGCCACAGAGATTTCACACTGAAAATAGAAAACAGCAATCCTGGAACTGAGCCAAAGGTTACAGTAAGGCATGATCATATCGTATAATATGGACGTCTAAGATAAAATATGGATGTGCCCATGTGATGAATGGCAGGCAGCCAAAACAAAAGTCACACCTGCCCCTTGACCTTAAGTTCCAGGCATCTGCAAATGGAAGACATTTGTATAAAGGGAAGAGTGATCAAACTAGAAAACAAAATAGCAATTGAGAAGTTGATTTTGATGTAAAGATGAAATGAGTTCCATGGTCCTGGTTTGTCTTTATAAACAAAAGACAAATGGCTACACAGGATCTTGAAGAATTTGTTCACCAAGGCTTCAATATGTAGAAGATGTCTTGGTGTTTAATGTTTAGTGCTCAATAAATATCTATTAAAGGAATGAATGAATTTAAGATATAATCCTGATTATAAAAACCATTGTTTGTACAACAGCAAGATATTTTAGTGCCCTTTTTATAATAACAATAAATAATCTAAAGAGGGAATAATCATATATTCTTTTTATTCCAAGATAGAGCTAATATACTTCCAATATACAGAGAAATGTTTACTTCTCCCAGAACTACACCATCTTAGATTTAGGGCACTGCAGATCTGGGCACAGTCCCAACCTTGTTCCAACATTCACAGGCAGAAGCAGAAGCTTCATATGTATTAGAGATTGTAGATTGTAGTAAAGAACTTTCTAATTCTAAAGACTGTACCCTGCTTGTGCCAAAATTCCACTCA
Organism: Dicrostonyx torquatus; assembly: GCA_028555095.1. NCBI lineage: Eukaryota > Metazoa > Chordata > Mammalia > Rodentia > Cricetidae > Dicrostonyx > Dicrostonyx torquatus. Next base: position 6,030,974 of record JAQHUG010000065.1, read on the forward strand.
TCCTGAAATTTGAATGTCTACTTGAAACTTGCTAAGTCCTATTTTGCTGCAAATGAGAATTTGTCTATGCTCAGCTCTCAGTAATTCCAGCTACAGAATTATTCAGTCAATCTTACTTGATTTTTAAATAATAAAATATATCACTCTAGGACTACAAACATGTACTATATTTTGCACTTGATCGTAGCTTTTAGTGAATTATAAGAAAAGATGTATGTTTCCCACATGGGAAGTCTGAAACAAAAGAGCAATGTTTATGGCTCACCACTGCTGTGTTTAAATAGCTGCTCATGTTATGGAAGAATTAATTCAGAATTCTAGCCTTATGAAGGAGATCAAAGGGGAAAATGAAGAAAATATTTCCATTTTGGAAGATCATCTGCAACTGCAATAAAAACAGGAGATTAGACAAGTAATCAGTATTTGTGAGATAGACTCTTGCTAGGAGGTCCACCAATAATATTCATTTTCAACAGCATCTGAAAGGTGCCATGGGATGCACATTGTTCACGGAGCTCTGGGACACAGTAATAGAGCCTGGTGGGTGAACACTCTGGTATTCTATCTATCATTAATAATATACAAAATAACAAATATAATTTAGAAATTTTACAATGGAAAATTGGAACACGTGGTTACCAACACAGGGATCATCTGTACTTTGATACAGTTGCTCAGAATCAATCCTTCTTGATTAACTATAACTTCGTTTAAATATCCATTCCTATTCCATGATGGACAAAGGAGCTTTGAGCCATGCTAGACTTAACATTCTCCATCGACTTTTAAGAATCAGTAATAACTTTCTGGATACATACTTTGTCTACACATGCCTTCTCTTGTCTACATCATTTAGCTGAATTATCCATAATTTTGCCTTTTCTCTGGCACTAAATTGGCTACCTCCCCTCCCTTTTTTATTTAATATAATTTGTTACAAGATTTTATTTAATGTAATTTGTTACAAGATTCAAATTCTGCTATGTTCCTTTTTTCATCTCCTAAAGTTAATGTTTAATTTATTGCTTCCATTAAATAATCCTTGAACAATAATCATCCAATTCCCATTCACAAGAGACAATAGCTTATATCACAGTGATTGTTGGGTCTATATCTACAGTTTGGCATTCCTATACCCAATTATTGCCTTTACTCCTGTGTTCTCTTTCTCTTCAAAATCTCAGTTGTCAGATGCCACTGTTTCAGTAACAAGGATTGACAACTTCCCTAGAGTTGGTCCGACTTACAAGCTTAATGCTAATCTCTCCAGAAAGCAAAGGAATATATTGGAACTGATTTTTGCTGAATTTTGTATCCTTTTCTATTGTATTATTACTACTAGTAATGTAGCTAAAACTGTCTTTTGGTTCTTGAGAAGAATATTAGTAAAGATCCTTGTGCTATCGCAGTTTCTTCCTCGGGGCTACTTATAAACCTCAGAAATGCCTGTACCAATGTAATTGTCACTGTGCTAGATGGAATGAATGTATTACTGAAGTGGAAATCTAGTCAATGATTTTCCTGTACAAAACTCAATAGCTTCCAAACACATTCTCAATAAAATACAGGAGAAACAAAGCCAAGTAAGAAAGACTAACTATAAAGCAAAAGACAGCAGATTAGATAAGAAGACAATGGAAGAGAATAAGTCCATAGAAAATTTTTCACATGAACAAACTGAAGGACTCTGAATATATAGTAAGTTGTTTCTCACTTATGAAAAGAGCTACAATGTCTTTGGCCGAAATCATTACTATCTTAGGCAACTTCCTTATCTATCTCTCTTTATATCATTTTATAGACAGACAAGTGATGTATGGCATTATTCTTGGAGAGACACAAACCAGTATCTCCTAAGCCCAGATAGGGAACTGACGACAGACCTAATCACATATACTACCAAAGTGTAACTTGATGAATCGATAAGGGTTTTATTGGAATTACCAACAGGTTTATCATTGAAGAGTTATTTTCAGAAGCAGAAAGCACATAGACAGATGCATCCCCAAACCCTCCTCAGTGTAGGTAACAGCTCATGAAAGCAGAAACCTGAAGGTCACTGTACCTTTTACAGGCAGCTCAGCAGGTTGAAGACAATCCCTTTTAGGAAGCTCAGGAGATCAGAGTCTCTTCCAGGTAGGTTGGGTGGTCTAAGAGTTTCTCACAGCAGTCTTTACTGCTGTTATATGCTTGTAGAGGGAGGGTCCTAGTGAATCTGGCCAATTTCATTGGCTTCTTGTAACCTTTGAGCTAGTTATGTCCTGAGTTGAAAGGGCCTTTTCTGTCTGAAGAATGTTTCGCCTCACTTTAGAACACTCTGTGTCTTCAAAAGTATCCATTGTTGAGGAAATTACTCCACAACAACAGGTATAAAGAGAAAATAAAATTCAATAATGCATTATGCAGAGCAATCAATTTTGCCATTGTGGTCATGGGACTCTTGAAATAAGTGATTTGACTGTTTCCTGACAAAGCTTGGAGTGTCCTCTGCAAGGCTGAGCAATTTCTTTGCAGGGCCAGGTTAGAGGGATGGGATGCTGCTCTACTCTATCACTGACAATCATTAGGCCTCTTTAGTGTTAATGACTAGCTGAGACAAATACAAGATGGGAGCACTGTTAGGAGTTAGCCGTCCTTAATCTCTACCAATCAGATTTATTTCCAGTGAGACCCATCATTGAACAAGAAAATTACACTTTCTCTTTGAGAGTCACCATTATACCTAACATTGAAAATCACAAAATAATCCTTCAAATCCAAAGGAAAATATGCTTTCTCTGAACCTTTTTTTTTTTTTTTTGGTTTTTCGAGACAGGGTTTGGGTTTCTCTGTGGCTTTGGAGCCTGTCCTGGAACTAGCTCTTGTAGACCAGGCTGGTCTCGAACTCAGAGATCCACCTGCCTCTGCCTCCCGAGTGCTGGGATTAAAGGCGTGAGCCACCACCGCCTGGCTCCCTGAACCTTTCTAAACCATTAGGAAAGTGTTGCTCCTCCATATATTATAGCAATTTATCTGAACCTTAGTTAAAATTTGTGTTATATCAACTGTTGAATATATGATAAATTTCATGTTTTGTTTTCTAATGTATTTCATATTCCTGAATGCCAGAGTGGAACCTTTTTGCTTTGTTAGAAATAAAAGGGCACATGGAATCAAAATACTTGTAGTGACCATCATATTCTACATATATGAGTTTATGAGGGACTTTAAATTACATTTCTTCTCTTTTTGACCCTCATTTTCTAAATCCTCAAAATAGGAATACTAATGATCCTCCCCTTTAGAAGTTTCTGTGAGAAATTTTCTATTGATCAGGAATCCCATTGTAACAGCATATTTTATAGCTTACTTAGTATACATAGCCCATTCTTTACCTAATCAGAATCTAATATATGAGGCACACAATTAAATGCTTGTGGAGTCAAATTGAATCTCAAACCTTTAAGGTGAAAGAATTGTTTGTTAAAACATAATTTATAATAGACACGGTACATAGATTGTCCTCACCGTTAAATGATTCCCAGAATGAATAACAGCTCATAGGAAATTGTATCAGCAGTAATTTGGTATCTAGAATGCTATGGTTTAAACCATAGTATATATGTATCATTTTTATTTGTAGTTATGAAGGAAATAGAATGTAGCCAGGCTTGATAATACTGTCTTAGGATGTAGGAGATGAGAGGAACGTATTTAAAGATGATACACAAACAGAAGGCAAATGAGGAAGAGTGGTATTAATCAATATGGGGAAAGGTAAGACTATGTCTCTTCAGCTTAAGGACATTTTCCCGTTAGTGGAGTGAGTGAACATGCAGAATAATGAGGGGCTGTTCTGTTATAGAGAAATGCTGGTCTTGATATGAAACCTGAGATTTCTTGATATATGATCAAAGCAACTTGTATGTTCAGTTTGAGAAGAGGAGGATTTTTCCCCTGCTTTTTGTGTGCCATTCTCCTTCTTCTTCCTTATATGATGCACACACCACACACACACACACACACACACACACACACTAACTATTGTGCATAATTTCTTCATAGAAAAGCAGTATGAAATGGTAAAAGAAAAAAGTCATTGAAAATTTTCTAATGGGAAGAATAGCTTTGATGGGAACTCTCCAGGGAGGTTTTTATCAATACAACAAAACAGAAATATTCATCCTATCTATTCCTGGATCTGAGGTAAAAGTTCTAAATCTAAGCATACCTTTAATCCCATCACTTGGGTGGCAGAAGTAGGCAGATCTCTGTGAGTTTGAGGCCAGCCTGGTCTACAAAAGCTAGTTCCAGGACAGGCCCCACAGCTACACAGAGAAACCCTGTCTCCACCGCCCCCCCCCAATTAAATCTATACAAGAGTAACTTCTAGAATAAGTTTGTTATCTTAACTTCAGTTGTACACAGAGGCTATTGACTTCTAGAAAACCTTGGGATACTTTGGCAATAATCTCCATTTGGATGTTATACACCTTCATTACTTCTTTATATAGTCCTTAATATTACATCACAAGATCTATGATGTCCAAGAGTGATGATGTCCCTGATGCTGTTAGCATTATTGCACGTGCTGTAGTCACCAATACTTGACAGGACTACTAAATTTCAGTTAGAAAGTCATAAAACTAGATACAATTCTTTTTCAGCATTTGACTAGATTTTTCAAGATTTCAGGAACCACCTGTCCGAATGTACAATTGAGTCTTCTAACAAAGATTATGGTGCTGAGTTTTATATTTTAAGTGATAAACTACTGAATTTCCAATATTAGATATTCAGTAAGAGAAAACTTGGGAAGCCCATTAATTTTCCTTCTTTTCATTACTAAAATCATGTCCTATTTGAATATGTTTTATTCACTGTTGTCCATGATTTTCCCTATTTCTTGCCATTTACCATAAATGGCAATAAAATTCCCATTTGTTATGTGGGTAAGTAAATGCAATTAAGAATTGTTACCATTAAGATAATATTCAACTGCTTTTGCAGTTACATGCCTAGAATGGGAATATAACAAAAGCCAGGTAACTGGGCTGTAGGTACATTTGTGTTTGCAGGGAACTGTGAAGAAGATGACAAAGAGTCAGAAGACAGCATCAACTATTACATATAAAACCAATGTGTTCTTTTGTTTCATCCACAAACCTATAAATTCTGTACCTGTAGACATATCATTGGGTAACTATCTCTTCATATATCTTCTGTCACATACACGTACTGTTTATTTGTGTGATTTATATTATGTAAATTATGATGTACATAAAATTGAATATTTCCTTGATCATATTATTTTGATATCATTCCACAATAGTTCACATGTATTAATTCTTTCTAGCCACTAAATAAGGATAAATTATATGCTTATTATTAGGGAAGATATAGCAATGAACATCTTTTGCAAACTTTGCTGAACTTACGTGTCAATGTTTCTATGACATAAAAGTTATAGTTGATTTTTTCTGGCATATATATATATATATATTCATTGGTAGATCACCATACACATGTGACTATATGTCTATATACATGCCATGCCATACACATACATGATATGTATAAAATAAACACACAGACATACATGGAATCTAAGAAATAAAAATATGCCAAAGTGCTTTCTGAAATACACACATGCAGACTCCCTTGTACAACAGATAAGACTGTTAAGTCCCTGTATTTTTCTAACAAATGATTATAATGTACAATAACACTGACCTTATCATTTAATCAATAATAATTGTGAGAAGCCTTGGTGGGTGGTGCTACTCATATTTCTAACAGGAATTGTAAGGTTCTCTTATTCTAGATGGCAAAGTTCTCAAAGTTGATCAATGATTAAGAAAACTAGTAACTCTAACTAGAAATGAAATATTTTACAGATGCTCAAATAAAACTAAAGGCTAATACTCTAGTATTCAGCTTTAAATCAGAGGCAAAGATGAGAAGGAATGATAGAAATGAATGGCAAGGATGAAAGTCAACATTCCCTTTGGAGATATGGCTATGAAATAGACACTGGTAGGTGAAAAAGGGTTCCCCAGAGAAGATGCCAAACTGGAGAGGGAGGAAACAATATTCATTAATATTGAAACCTGGCAACTGTTAAGGTGTTGTGGAACACCTGCTCTGTGACAAGACAGTGGGACCAGCTGAGGAGCTACAGTAGCTGCTTACACAGCTATACCACTGGCCTTTCATGTTTAAAATGAAATATGGATATAGAATAATAAAGAGGCTGTTCTCATCATCCATTAATAAAATAGCCTGAAAGCTCAGAAAACTTCTTAATGAGTTCCTTTGGGATGTGGACGGGATTCAGCATGTGCATGGCTCTTTAAAAATTCCATACTCTCAGATGTCTAAGAGAGAGAGAGAATACACATAGTTTTAAAATATTACAAAATTAAAAAAAATCTTAAAAATAAGTATGACAATGATAAAGAGGCAAACAGTGATTGAAGGTTCTCTTTTCCTGGTCTATTGTATGCTAAGTTAATTCTCAGTGCTTGCAAAGAATGGAATGTGTGTAACTTCTGTGGTCATACTGTATATGGAAACAGACTGGAAAACAAAACTTTCTGGCTATGAAATATGACAGGAGAGCAGCAGGATGGATGTGTTTGTGTTTATGTATGTTCATGTTTATAAAAAGCATCTGCCCACTGACAAATCTCTGGGTATATTTGCATAATTAAAAACAGAAACATAATCAGTACTCTGGAACAACAGCAACAACTAGATATTGTCCCCACATTCCTTGTGAACTTTACAGACAACAAGAGATATAAAAAAAATGAGACATATTTGATGTGCTGAAGGTCACAGAATGGTATTTTCGAGGGTTTTGACCATGAATATCTTTTCATGCAGGGAAATATTTTTCCTAGTGATCTCAAAATTCAATAGGAGTATTTTGAAAATAAGTGGCTTCTTTGGTCTACAGAACAAAACAATACCTTCTAATTGTACCCAGAAACACTCAGAGTACATGGTTATTGGGTTCTGTGTTTGTGTGTCATTCATAGCCAGAGCAATTTCAAAGCACCAGCTGCTGCTATAGACAGCTGGGGTCACCTGTATAGTCTCTTAGCTCTCTGTCCCCTTTCACTCTCCTCCCTCTTTCTTGCCTCTCTCTCCACCCTTTTCCATCTTTCCATTTAGTAATTATGTTGGGATATAGGATCTCTGCCAAGGACCCTTCCTAATTCAATGCTATTTACTCAAGCTTTTTCTGTTATCTACTCCATGTAACTTAATAAAATTCTATTACACCTGCTTGGCATGTTCAAAAATTTGAATGCCTTAAAGGTGTCTTGGCTATTTTCAAACTGATTTCTTGTAAGATTAATAAAAGAATAACTATTGAGGGGTAAGAAAGAGAGAAGCCTCTCTCTGCTCCGTTTACATACTCCTGTTAGAGGCAGTATACAGAGTAGCAAGTCTCAATTATTTCTTGAGTTAACTGAAATATTAAAGATTCATTAATTTTGTATGGGAAAAGATGGTTGAGACAGAGTGTAAGACCTCTAAATTCAGAACAATTCCTCAACTACCTCTGTTGTTGCTTTTGTGTGGCTCTAGCTTCATTAGTTAGCTTGCAGAGAATTAGTTTTATGTGCTGGATATGGACTGCTTGTTTTGAATTAAAAGCATTGATAACACCAAAGTGGTATGTTGGTACCTAGTGGGTACTGTTACCCCAGGGGAGTCTTGGAATTGGACACATGTGTTGAATTAGAACTTTCAGCTTTCTTTGCCTTGAGGAGGCTTCCTTTTTATTGACTACTATACAGGCTGAGGGCATTTATCCTAAGAGCCTTGTAGGGTGTTCATAATGCTCAACATCGAACTCTTTCCCAAAGTGGGAAACAAAACATCATTCACACATAAAACAAATTAATCTTGTTATCTTGATAATGTGATTTTTAAGCTCATTGTTTAAAAAAAATCCCATACATTATCATATCCATAACCTTAATACTTTATGACAAGTTGAAGATACAGATAAAATTTCAACAGACAAATATTAAAAATATTAAGTGCTAAGAAATGTTTAATGTGCATAAAGCAAAATTTTGACTGCTGTGCTTGAAAATCAGTGATGGTGTGGAGATCATCAGGACCCACACCTGACGGCATGTGCTATCAGTGTGTGTCAGTGGGAAAGGCCAAAATGCTCAGGGTAGTTTGAGTACAAAGAACAGAATGGGGAGCTCAAGTAATGTTTGGAATTTGGATATGTAATTGCTCTTAATAGTTTCTTTCTTGTGTAGAAAGTAGCTGATTGAACTAAACTGGGTAGTGAGTATTGTACCTGTCAGTTCAAAATTAAGATCCAAATGCTACGGTTTCCATAGCCCCCTTAAAGGTCCATTTTATTACATTGCTGCTGTGCTTTCCTCCTAAATAACTTCTCTTGCTCACTTTCATTGTACACTGCATGGCTCTGATCCAGTTACTGCCAGTGACAATATGATCTGTCTCTTCATTATACGGGCCAGGATGTGAAGATAAACTTAATTTGGGACTCCAGGAAGTCAGATTTGATCTCTTCTCCTTCCCTGGTAGTAATTCAAACACATTTTCATGTCCCTACAGAATATATGAAAGCACAAGCTCTTTACACATTTTCACCTGTAAAATCCAAGTTCTAGCTAATAATTTTCTCTTTGTAAATAAATTTATCATTACCCGTCTCTTCTCCCGTATGTTATTCCTAACATGTTTCTATTAAGGAACCCTTGAGTCATTGAAGTGAGGCACTTGAGCTATTCTTCATCAAACAGTACAAATTAATCTTGCTTCATTAGTTTAAGAGTAGCAAAACTGCTCGAATCAAGGGTTATGGTAAACACCACTGAGCTTCGTACTCACTGTTATGGTGCTTATTCAGCCCTTCGCATCTAAGGCTTTTACAACCAGAAAGTCAATCAACCATGGGTCAACAACTTTGAAAACTTTGTGTTTGTACTGAATATATGCAATTTTTTTCACTTATCATTCCATAATCAACACAGCAAGAAAACAATAATTTCCATGACATTCACCTTGCATGAGGTATTACAAGTCATCTGGAGATGATTTTAAGTGAATGGGAAGATATACAGAGATTATATGTAAACACAAACACCATTAGCATAAGGGACTAAAGCATCCTTTGGCTTTATCTAGAACCAGTCTCCCACCAATACCAAAAGATAGCTATATCTACAGAAAAACGCCACTAGGAACCCATGCAAAAAATAATAATAATTGAAAACTCACAACGTATTTTCTTCTCTACTCTATACTCTTTCCCAATCCAATATTCAGAGTCATCTGTTTTTCTATGGACAACTTTTAAGTTATGGAAGTTGTTTGAGTTAAACCACATACAATTTTCCTATATTTTAATCTTTTTCTCTGTTTTAACTTCCTTAATACATCACTCTGGAATCCGTTATTAGGACTTATTATAAAAGGTTACTTTTGCTGCATGTGGTCTGCTTGAACTATAAAATGAAGAGAAAATTCTACTTCATTCCTTGCATAAAACAGTATGAATTAGAACAGACTAATGTAATTGGTGAAGTAACATTTGAGACTGGCCTCTAAAGGATGGCGATTGAGAATCTCAGTGGGACATTAATTCAGCTGAAATTGTTGTGTCCTCAGGTCAGGCTCTAACATCCTAATTTTTCTTTGGTGATATAGCATAATACCATGGAAGTACGTGCACAATCAAATTTACTTCCCTCGGCAGACGATACAGCACATCTTTTATTCACCTGGGTCAGCCGGCATAATCTAAGCACCAGTGCCTTATTAGATGAAGTGTTCCCCATTACTCAGTGAATTAATACAAATCTGTTTATCTGAATCTACAGCTGGCAGTGTGAACCCTTCTCTGAGTTCAGTGCTAACTCTCTGGAAAGGAAGGTCACATTGCTGAAAGAGGAGGGGAAAAGAGAGGGGAGAAAAAGAATAATCAATACAGTTCTTTCTGAACAACATGGCATACTTCTGACCATCCTGAAAAGGCAATCAACCAGAGATGCTTCATCCCAGAGGACGGCTAAGAATGCATCAGTGTTTCACTGGAAATATTTTCTCAAGATTCAAAAATATCACCTCTCACTATAAAAGCTATATATAAATGCCCTAGGAATTTGGAATATGCAGACATCTTGATGCATTTTCTTAATTATCTAATTTATTCTACCAACCAAAGTGTAACACAAAGAAAACATAGAATCTGTCATGAACTCTCTGTTACATTTGGCTTCATTGCAACCATGTGTTCTTAATGAATATACTAAATAATCACTTTCCAGTCCTTTTGCTAAGACCAGAAGCTGAATCTGCTAAATGCTTGCATGAATAAGTTGTTATAAGTCAGAGTTTCAGGCAGAAAATGAGAATCAAGAAACTATGCACTATGTATTAAGACTGTAGGACTATATAAATAAAACAAATTGTTTTTTTTTATTGGAACCAGGAATTTAATCAAGGGTTTCAGAGATGGTAGGCAAGTGTCTCCCCACTGGTCTATATTCCAAGCCCCTATTTTATTTATGATATTAAGGTATGGCCTCAATAAATTGTTAAGAATTGTCCTGAAGTCATCCTGTAGTCCAGAAAAGCCTTGAAATTGTTATTCTTCCACCTTGGTCTTTCAAGTATTGCAGACTTGCACCATCAAGACCATTGATTAACTGGGATTAATGTAGAGTAGCATTGGTCTAAGGGTTGGATTCTCAACAATGTATCATGTTTCTCAAATTTTAATAAAGAAAAGACATAGATAATAATAAATTTTATTTGATTTGAACTAGTAAATTTGGAGGTTTTGAACTTCAGGGATGCATAGAGCACAGGATTCATGTACTGAGCACCAACAATGGAGGAACTATGAGTACTGCACAACCTAGGCTGGTAGCTCTGGAGGAATTTACGAGAAGCTGCAGAGTAAGTGCAGATTCTGTCATGACCAGGAAGCATATCAAAACTTCATAAACCGCTGTGTACAAACAAGAGCTTTTTAGCATGACAGTTAGGACTCAGATGATCTGGGATACAGTCTAACTTTCTGTATTTCTACTGAACCCTAGAAGATGCCAGTGTCAGCAGGGATTAGACCTCTTTGGAAAAACAAAGCATCAACTTTACAAGTGATATCTGGAACCATGGCACCATGGCAGCTGTGTCTGGTCCGTAACTATTCTTAGCTGCTAAGAATAGTCGGGGCCTGGCTTTCCCAGTCTTAGACATCAACAGCATGAGCCAAAGAATTAGGAAGTGGATTCAGAGAAAGACTCACCATACCACACGTACTGGCTCTGCTTCATTACTAGAGAAGCTTTTCCCAGTTGCACAACGAGGAGGAGTGATTTAGAGAAATGTTACTGTCCTAGGTAATGCCACTAATCTCGGAACAGTTCATGATAGTTATAAGCAATATAATAAAACAAGGCAAGTGAATGAATGAATTTGCTCATGAAATTCTACTTGTAGTTGCATTAGGCAAATGAAAAAATGAGTTAGTAATCTTAAAAGCTGTGTTATTTATTTGGTAATTATGATGTTATGAAAATTTAGATAAACAATAATTACTTTATGAAGCTTATATATTGTCACTTGGCTTTTCTTTTGCTGAATAGGAAACCACCTTGAAAGTCAATTGCTTAAAATAATACATATTTAATGTTGCTGGAAGTTAATTAGGATGTCTGTGCTCTGTCCCCTGGGCCTCTGATGTTGAGTGGTATAAACTGGCCTCCCTCAAAGGTCCAAGCCCTTAGTTGAGGCTGCTCAGTAATTTCAATGGCTGGAATCTCCATGAATTTCTCAGCACAGATAGATGTATTGATTTACAGTGCAATATTTGGTATTCCTTGAGTTTCTGAGAGCAAGAATTGGGTAGCACTAGTGTATGTGCTTATATGATCCCTCTTCTTTTTTTTTTTTTTTTTGAGACAGGGTTTCTCTGTGGCTTTGGAGCCTGTCCTGGAACTAGCTCTTGTAGACCAGGCTGGTCTCGAACTCACAAAGATCCACCTGCCTCTGCCTCCCGAGTGCTGGGATTAAAGGTGTGCGCCACCACCGCCCGGCCTTTGATCCCTCTTCTTGCATCATATCAAAAACTAACACCTGGCTAAAGTAACATTCAAGGAGAGGACTTGTCGGGAGGATCTATGACACACCTAGGGAGCACCACAACTTAACACAGCTGCAATAGTTTCAATAATTAGTTCCAATCAACCAACCAATGAAATATGTTTATCCTCACCTCAGGAACCCCAAAGGTTTCAACCAATGTTATCAACAGGATGTGGTGCAGATAAAACCCCCGAGGTGAGTTCTTCTTGATCCAGACATCTGCTAACTGACAATATGAGCTTCCTCTTTAGCACTTATCATGTTAAAGCAGTGTAAATTTTCATAGCTACCTTCCATTCAAAAGAAAAACCAGGAAAAGCACCTGGGAGTTTCACTGGCATGGCCCAGTTCTGGTTCTCAGGAGTGACTCCGCAGTTCTACAGTCCTATTGATTCCATCAAGACCTTTCTACTTTTCCTTTTGTGACGTTAAAGGACCCATGTTTACAGCTAAGTAATAAAAAATATACACACACATTCTAATAAGTAATAAAAATTATACACATGAAATGCTAGTCTACATACATATATATATACATATATATATATATATATGTGTGTGTGTGTGTGTGTGTGTGTGTGTGTGTGTGTGTGTGTACTTGCAGTGGTGCATACGTGTCAACACAATCATGTCCTGCCGTGTGTGTAGATTAGAAGTAATCAGTAGGACTTTGTTCTCACCTTCCTTCGTGGAATGAAAGGAATCAAACTCAGGTCATGAGACTTGGCAGCAAATGCCTTCACCTGCAGAGCCATCTTACTCATCCTGAGGACTCCTTTTCACCCAGCGTCTTCCTGGTACACAACGTAAGACTATACCTCCCATAACCCTATCCTGATTTTCATAATCTATCACTTTTATTTCTTTTTGATTTTTTAGAAAATAATTTTTCTCATATAATATGTTCTTATTATGATTTCCTTCTCTCTACTACCATTAGTTCTTCCATACCTCTCTGGCCTACCAGATCAAACCCATTTCTTTATCTTATTATAAAACAAGCATGCTTCTTAGGAATAATAATAACATAAAATAGAACAAAACTAATCCATCAGAATTTGAAAAAATTAACAAAACAAACAATACAAAAACAAGAGGAGTCCAAGAGAAGGCACAAGAAATAGATATATAAACAGAGACCCCAAACGAACGAACAAATGAATTTATGATAAGCTTTGTGATACTATTGTACTAGCCTGTCTTGCAGGCAGAACATCATGGTAGATAAAAGGTTTGTGGCTGGGTTGGTGTTTATTTTTCTCCTTTGGTAGCATGCAGAGTACCTTCTGATACCAAAGATACTAGAACCTAGAGATGAAGGCTCTATGTAGGTACCACCTGTACTTCTCAATGCATAATGAGTTGTGCAGGTGTTGTTTTCAGCAATAAGTCATGCCATCAGTTTGTGGAGATCAACCTATAGTCTTGGCAAAAACCTGGATTATTTTGAAATTCCCATAGTGCCCCTTTGGCCAACAAGTCAATAACCTCTAAAACAATGTTAATACTTGAAGCTTTAAAAACATGCAGGGATGGTTCAGCATATGCAAATCAATAAATGTAACACACCACATAAAAATTGGAAAGATGGAAACCATATGATCATCTCCTTTGATGCACAAAAGGCCTTTGAAAAAGACCAACAACCCTTTATGGCAAAAGTCCTGGAGAAACTCAGGATACAAGAGACATGCTTCAATATACTAAGGGCAATTTACATCAAACCTATAGCCAACATTAACCTAAATCAAGAGAAATTCAAAATGATTCTACTAAAATCAGGAACAAGTCAAGGCTGTCCATTCTTGCCATACTTACTCAAAATAGTTTTTAAAATCTTAACTAGAACAGTAAGACAATAGGTGACCAAGGGGACACAAGCTAGAAAGGAAGAATTCAAAGTATCTTTATTTTCACTTGATATGTTAGTATATGTTAATGACGTTAAAATTCCACTTGGAACCCCTACAACTGATGAACACTTTTAGCAAAGTAGTTAGATATAAAATTAACTCATAAAACAGTATCCTCTTTGCATATTTTATCTGTTAATTTTAGTCTAAGTGTGATATTTTTAATGTTCAGATTTATGTTGAGTCATTTCACCTAAAGTCACAGTCTCAAGTCTTTCTTAAGCAATTTCTTTATACTTTGGGGCATGTGTCAATTTAGTATGGTACCTACCCGGAGTTTTAATAAAGATGCATTTTCTGAGATCTTCTCACAGATATGACAGTTACATCCTTACTTTATCTTTCATTTAGTGTTCCAGAATATGTGACAACACTGTGAACCCCAAGTTTGCATTTGGATTAATTAAATAAAATCAACCTTGGGTCAGGAGGTGGAGCTAGCAACCAGTTAACAAAAAGGTAATCATAAAGAGTTATAGGGGTCAGGAAGACAAATTGAGAGGCACACAAGAAAGAGTAGAGAGGGACTTTGAGTGTGGCAGTCATTTTTGGTTTGTCAGACAGAAGGAAGCTTTTTCTTTTGGAGATGGCAAAGAAAAGGGTAGGTTAGTTAGTTGTTCCTCAACCTCTCTGAGCTAGTAGGTTTTCACCCCTACCTCTGACTCCTGAGTCTTATTGATAAATAGAGTGATAGAGATTTAGTTAAAGCTACCAGAAAAATAGACCAGTAATGGCAACGCTTTAAATATTGGCTGAAATAGCAGAAGATTCAGGTGCAGCTACTGTGCAAAAGATACAACAACCGCTTAATGCTATCTGCAATACAGAGAAATTTATAAAGAAGTATAAAAAATCTAGGAGGATAATATTTGCCAATCACTTGAGTCCTGACAAGTCTCTAAATTGTGCTTGCAAACCGGAGTTTCTTATACAGATTGATACTTTTCTTCCTCTCTTTTACCATATGTATCCATAAACTCCCTCTAGCAATTTTTCTAACATTCTCTTTAGAAAGTGAACATGTTAGCATGTACAGGAATGGAATATAAGCACCTGAGATTCAAGGCTAGCCTGGTCTACACAGTAAGATCTACACAGTAGGATTGTATACACATATAAAAATATAGACTACAGTGAAATCTCAAAACCCAGTTTAAAAGCTGATGAGGTAATACTCTCTGCCTTCAAAAAAAAATCTCATAAGCAACTGTTCTGCTGGTTGCTTTGCTGACCTCTTGAAATGAGTTGCTGTTTTTACAATGTGTTATAGAACTTTGAATACCAGTTGCCTAGACTTCACTGGGGCTTTCCACCCATTTTTCCTCCCTTTTTGAAGAACTTGTTTAGTTTGTTAGTTTCTTCTTTCTCTCAGTCCCAAATATATGATGGATATTTCATTCATTTGCTTCAGTGTCACACCATTTCTGGTAACAGTGTGTATGCTAGCTTGTGACTTTTCCTGTATAACAGGTTGTCCTAACATCTAATGGTTGAAAAGTTTACATTTATTTCTTTAAACATGAAAGGTTTAGGTAGTTCTTGTTTTGTACTTTTTCATTTGGAGTGACTGGCAAAAAAATTCCTGGGAATTTATCTACTTAATTCATTATCTATATAATGAATGTGTTAGTTTCTACCTATGATGGTCTCAGAAATTTTAGTAGCAAGAAGTCAGTGGATACTATTTTTAAAAATGTTTCTAGAGTGCTGAGCATAAAGCTTATCTAATACATACAAAGCCATGTGTTCAATTTTTGGCACTGCAAAAAATAAAATAAATAAACTTTTAAAAATGCCTGCATCATATTTGCTAAGGTCACTTCACAAATCAAGGCACATGGCTAAAGAAATATGGGAGGAGAGAAACAGATTCCAGACCCTCTGCTTGTCCATCCTTACATTTACCACTCCAGACAAGAAAGTAGCATGAACTTAGTCTATTGAAATCTATTGCACAAATAAAAGTGCTTTAAATATGTAATAGAAGTTATATTTTGTGAAAGATATGAGTATGCATTCACACATAAATAGGTGTAGGACCATAATATAAATTCATACATAAATGCAAAGAATATTATTATTTTTTTAATATGAAGTTAAATGTCTCTATCCTCA
Organism: Dicrostonyx torquatus; assembly: GCA_028555095.1. Taxonomy (NCBI): domain Eukaryota; kingdom Metazoa; phylum Chordata; class Mammalia; order Rodentia; family Cricetidae; genus Dicrostonyx; species Dicrostonyx torquatus. Next base: position 6,047,137 of record JAQHUG010000065.1, read on the forward strand.
ATAAAAGCATGAAGTTCTTGTCTTGTTTTGTAAAT
>JAQHUG010000065.1:6051820-6062954 GCA_028555095.1 Dicrostonyx torquatus
TGGCACTTACCTATTGGTGGTAACCAACTGCTGTTTAAATAGATAAAAGGCCTGATTAAAGAAGGAAAATGCCTGCTACTATATACCTAGTATATAATGCCTGCTACTATAAACCTAGTCAGCTACCTGGGGGGTTAATGAGGTGATAGACTTTAGAGTAGAACCTAATATAGTCACTTTCCTAACCAGTAAAAATTCTGTGCTCTAAATATTAATACTGATATGCACAGACAGTTATAAAACTCACCCCCCTCAAAGAAGCTTTTTTTATGGTAGCAGGAGGCCATTCCAGAGCACATATGTTTCACAGTGCACATGTGGGTGTCAGAGGACAGCTTTGTGCCCTAGGCTGTCTCCTTTCACCATTCATTGGGTTCTGGATGATAAACTAAGGTCATCAGGCTCATGGAGCAATCAACGTTGCCCACTGAATTATCCCATCTGGCCTTTTATTTACTTCAAAACTATCTTTTTCCACCATTGTGGGAGAGGGGTTAGCTATTTCTGGGCCCATTTGTGCTGCTACCACACATATGCACCCTTTTAAGACTCCTTTAGTCACTAAACACAGTAACTAATCTCAGTGCGCATTACATATTAATTGATGTTCTTGTTACATCAGCTCTTCTGTATTGCCCACTAGGAGTCTATCTTTTGTCTTTCCTCTGTATTGTCTTCTTTATTTCATGTTTCCCCAGTCTTCTTTTCTTTGGTCACTCCCACATTAGGAAGATGGGGGCTCTAATAGTTCTCCAAGAACACATATATCGAAGACCATCATAGATCGCACGAAATGGTAAAGCTTTTGCATAGGCAAATTCCCTTTGGAAATTGTTTCTTTATGGAACTTTAAAGTCATGCTGATTTCTTAGTATCTCACTTTACTATTTCAAAAGCTCCCTGCTACTCAGATGCCCTGGTTCCAGCAGCGCTTCACATGCTCTGCACCTCCCATTCCCCGTGGGAGCTTGGGACCTTGTAAGAACATATTCCTAATCTCTAAAGATTTATGATGGTGTCACATAGTGTGTTCCATAGCAAGCATATAAGAAGATGGTCAGCACAACCTTTCCTTGTGATAAGGTAGCTCCATATCTCATAGAATATTCTGGAATATTTGACTGAGGATTCCTTTCACTAGCTTTCCCTTTGTTCTTTCTGAAACTGCTGATATTAATAAAATTAGCATTTTATTTGATTATATCTTTCCATATGTTTTCCAACTAAGAATTTTTTCATTGTTCTATTTTACAAGGTATTTATTTAATGTATTTCTAGCCTTTAAATTTTAGTAAGTTTCCTTTATCATCCCATTTCCCTCTTGCTTTCACTTTTTAATGGTTCTTTTCTTCTTTGAATATTTTGAATAATAGCAATTGATTTTTGTTTCATGGATTTAACATTTCTCCTTTTTCAAAAATATTAAGAATGACTAATTTGAAGACTGATTAGAATGATTACATTTGCATAATGCATTTTCTTTATGTTGATTTTTTTCTTTCTGTGTGTCTTTATGAATGCTAAGGGATTTTCAAAGACACTGATTTAAAATTATTTGTGCCTTTGATTTTTTAATTATAAGCTTTTTCAGATATTAATTCATAATTGCATACTTATTTTTAAGAGTGGAATAATGCTGACTAGATTCCATTATTAAGTTATTCTTTTGATAGAGATTGCATACACATACTATAATATCTTTCATTTGCCAAGTCTATCTCACCAGAAACGGATGCATCAGTCTGCTGCCAATATATCAAATCCATTAGGCAGAAGGTTTAGAGCCTTAGAAATTGAGATATAGACATTCACATGGACTCAGTTTTATCAGTTTATATCTATCTATCTAGATATGGATGATACATATGTATACATAAATGTATACATATAGATATATGGAGAGAGAGGGGTGTCTAATTTTTTCTTCTGTCTTTGAATACTCTATTCTTCATAAAAAAATAACTAAAATGGTACTTTCTCCTTGGTATGTTCTTTATGATTGGCTGAAAATTAATGTTTCAAGTACATGATATATTAGTCAATTTTTAAAATCATTGTATTAGTAGTTGGCAGGAAAGAGTCTAAAGGAAAAGATTTCTTTTTGCTTATGGAGTCAGAGGTTTCAATTCACAGTTAGCTTTCACTAGTACTTTTAGGTTTGGAATGAACCAGAAATATCACAGCAGGAAAATGGCAACTGAACACTTCTCAGGCTGTGGTAGCCAGGACCACATGGGGGACCAGAGACAAAACTTGCCTTTTAAAGGTACACTTCTAGTGATCCCCTTCCTCACCAAGGCTCACACCCAGTCGTATATTCAAGCACAAAGTTACCAGTGGATTAATGTATTGATTACATTAGCATGCTCTTGTTCCAGCCACTTCTCAATAGAGCCACCTTGAGGATACGACGTTTTAATACTATGGTAGTATACCATGAAGTAACTTTTTATTTTTTTATTCTGAAACTTTGTTTTATGTATTTGTTTTTATGACAGTTCCATGTTCTTCTGATTACTATAGATATTCATTACATCATTAACTCAGATAACAAAATACCACTGGTTTTGTTCCTTTTGCTGAGAACTATGTTGGCTATTCCTGATCCTTAGAGGTTTTAATCTAAATTTTAAAGAGTTAACAAAACACTCTTTGTTTTTAGTTTTGTGAAGATTTACATTATTATTTGTGTGGTTATTGCTTTGATTCGGTATTTTTCTTTGCATCACCAAAAAGTTTGATAGTTCATGCTGGATTGTCAGGTTATTATCTTCCTATCTGGAAGACATTTGGGATGAGGATTTTATTCATCAGGCTTCTGTACTCCTATTTATTTTCTTTCCCTATTATTATTTTTAATCCCCCAAAAATTTTTGTAAAAGGGGTACTATTCTATAGCTTCGGCTGGCCAGAAACTTGTTGTCTAGCCCAAGCTAGTCTAGAACTCAGGGACATCATCCTCTTGTCTCAAACTCTGAGTACTGAAAATATAGATATAAGCCAACTTTCTATGTGTGTAATCATGCATAATCCTAAAATCAGGATAATTAACTTTTTTGACCCCTCAAATACTATCATTTCTATGTGCCGAGAACCTCCGCAATACTCTCTACTTTGAGATGTCTAGTTGGTTGTTGTGTATTATAGATGCTCTGTCAGGTTATACAATGTAATAATTACTCTTCTCTTCCTAACTGTATTTTAGAGTATACTTAAGTAGTCTAGGTTAGTGTGGTACCCACAGCAATAACAATGAAGCATCCAAAACTTTGAGAATATATGAGGTAAGGCAGGTAGTGCCTCTGACAATGATGCTCTACTAGTGCCAAACTGTGACATGACGTGAAGGTACTCAGCTGCTTAAGTGGAGTGGTGCACATGCCAAAGACTAAGCCATGGCATGGGTCAATGTATAGCTGGCCATAGATGGCAGATGTGCTGGTAAGTGAGGGAGATGGGGCTTAGCTACAAGCGTATAAGCTCCTTGAGGTCTCAGGTCATGGAAATGATTTCATTTTTTGCTGATCAACACTACTTGTTCCTGATATATCAAGGCTCTGTGCAGACATGGGTGCTGTAGCCACAATCACACTGTTGAAATTATGAGACTGAAACTCCTGTGCTGCCATGGACTCTTGAGTGATATAGATGTGCAGAGGCTTCTGCCCATGGACACGATAAATGCTCAAGTTGTAGGTCAGTCTCTGTTTCCAGTTAGCCACTAAGCTGCAATGTCCTGAGTTCTGTCTGGATGGAGTCAGTATTGATTTCTTCTCTGAATAATGCCACCTTGCAAACCCTGAATGTGTCCATAAATGGCATTGTGATGACTGTGCAACATTCCTATACAGTAAATAGACTGTATAGTGTCTGTACCAATGGGGATGGCCGACATACTCCCACATACCCTTGTCCCACAATACAGAGTGCATATGAGTTGTGGAGCCATGGCCAAAGTTATTGTTGTGCACCATCCCTCTCTATGCTCTACCCTTCCGTCTCTCTGTTTTGTAGAGCCCATTCTCTCCATTGCTTAGTTTTAGGCCTTTCCCTCAGTCACACTGGTCTCGATGCAGCGATCTTGCTGTCAGTGTGAACTCTCTTTGTAGAGGAGGCAGCAAGCACTGGACACTTCAGTTTGATTGCTTTTGTTTTCAATTTGTTTTGTTTTAGTTGATTTTGTCTGTTTTTTAGTTAAAAGTACTGTTATACAAATACATATGTGTATATATATGTACTGGTTATACAGAAAAACATTAAAAATTTGACTGCAAATTGTATGATGATGAAAATACAGTGTCTTTTTCATGTTTATGCTATAGCATTGAGACAGAACAGGTTGCTGGCACAATTCCTCCATTCAATCAGTCTAGTCTCATACTTAGAATCCTAGGCATCCTCAATACTTAACTTGACACTTGTTAGCTTTTCTTTTCTAGTCAAAATGGAAGGGTGAAAACAAAAGGGTTTATTAAAGTAGCCTTGGAGGTGGCAACAAATATTGCCAAACTGTACTGTCACAACTAAAGCAAATTCCATATCTACTTGAAAAACTGCCCGAGACCAGCTGTGTGCTCAGTGTACCAAGGAACCACCTAGTTTGGTATGTAAATAGCAAACATATTTAACTTGTCAGAAGATTTGCATTGAAAAGATAAAAATGTATCTTTGAATTTGAGAGTTTAATAGGCAATGTTTAAAGAGTTTAATTAAAATATCCAATTCCACAAAAATACCATGTCAATAAAACAGTGGAAAACTAGTAGCAACAATTTCAGTATCTTATTATTTTGACTGCTATGCCCCTTCATAGCAGTTTGCATGGTTGTACAAACACAGACTACTCTGCTACGTAACGCATGGCTGGATTTTTGTGAAATTGCCACTAGTCCAGTTGCCTTCATGGTATATGAAAAGCTGATCATGTTTAGAGTACATTTCAAAAAACATCCATGACTTATTTTCATAGATACATACTTTTTTAAAAAAATTCAGATGCCAATATTGTATCCAGTGGTACCTGACTCCAAATTACCATGGAGCAGTAGATGTTTTATTTTATGAGATCAACAAAAAGCCAAACTGGAAGGAAGACTATTGAAATGCTTCTGGTACCCTTTCTGCTGTTGTCAAAGCTCAAATCTTTTTCCATTTTTATAGTGGAACATGGAGCCTGCATGGGAAATGAGCAAACACAACAGTCATTTAAAAACTACACCCATGGCTGTAAAGTGATGATCAGGGGATATATTACTTATAAATAAGGTTAAATATTAAAATAGGTGCTGCTCCCACAACTCCTACATGTAAAATTTCAGTTCTATCATTAATACTGATCCAGTGGTATACTTGTATGAACACACCTTTATTTCTCTGGTAGTGTTTACGGAACAGTTTTCTTTTTTTCAAAAATGGAATTTTACAAAATAAGGGAAGAAAATAAGAACAAATCCCCATTTGACAGTTGTTTCCATTAACTCACATCTCTCTGCAACACTATTCTTTTGATCTACCAGGATCTAGCAGAAGATGAAAGTTTCCATGGTGCAGGAGCCAAAGCTGCATGGCTGTTTTTAAGCTACCTGGGCATTAAGGGGAAAGACCATCTCTACTCTTTGATTATTTCTGCATATGTATAAGTTAGAAAATGACTATAAAAACCGAAATTTTCCATCAGCTTAGTTTACAGAGGAAGCATCTCATGGCCAATTTAGAAAGAATAAACATTCACTTTTTGGGTGTTTGAAGAATGACTGTAGGCCATTTTAGCAGAATTTCAGTCCCTCCACTTGCCTTCATTAACAGCAGTCTAACTGCTGCTGAGGGGAGACTCCTCCATTGGCTGCGGAGAGCACCATGGATCCACGAAACAGACTTGCCTCTCAGCCTCAGTCCTATGGTGCTGAGCCCTCTACAGCTGCATATGTAATACATATGTCACGCTTCAACCTCAGAGATGCAAACACAGTCACAACAGAGAGTAAATGTAAGTTCATCCTACAGAAATATTTCTTACACATTGGGAGATGAAAATCATACATTTGCTGAATTTCTAAAATCACCTGGAAAAAGATTTCTTACCTCAGAATACAAACGCGAACTGTTCTCATATTTTCATTTGAGGGGGAGGGAATGAGCTTGTAATGATGAATTTAGCTTTCAGAGTCTTATAAACAATAGGTGCCCAAATGATTCTTAACCAATTAAGACTCCAGAAGTCACTATTTAAAATGCAATCTACTGCCAGCCTGCTGGTGGGCACTTATGGCACAGGCCTGGAGACCTGAGCACAATCCTTAGAGCTCACATAAAGCAAGAAGTTGGTAAGTGACTTCACAAAGTTGTCCTCTGCTGTTTGTGTTTGACAAGCACACACATACCACACACACACACACACACACACACACACACACACACACGAGCACAAACTGATTTTTAAATTATATAATCAAAAATGACATTATAGGTTTTATAAAAGTGTCCTTTTACAATGACTGAAAGAAAAGAAATGAGATTCTCAATTGCAGATGAGAAGACCACATGTTCCATTGAGTGCAATGATCAAGGTAGTGTGATGTGAGCTGGGTTCTGAAATGATGTGGTGAATGGCAGCTTGCTCTGTCTTTAGCACAATGACAAACACACAACTTGATCGGTGTTTCGTTTGTTGCTTTTTGTTTTCCCAAAAGCAAGAGCAGAATGCAGCACACTACCTCTCATTTCCATTGTATTCTTGGTTAGACAATCATGCTTATGTTTCACAGGATTATGTATCTTCATATATTCTTCCTTTGCATTGTGCTGCTATATGAGTTTCCTTGATATGGCAAGTCTTTAATAAATAAATAACTAAATACCTCAAAAATTGTTTTGGGCCTTTTTATGATTTAAGGTGATGTAGGAACATGAGTTTCCTTGATGTGACAAATCTTTATTAAATAAATATATCAGAAATTCTTTTAGTCTTTTTTTTGAGTCAAGGTGGTCTATGAACATTAAACCCAAAAGATTATGCTTTCTATTTAAAACAGTCCCACAAATACATTATCCAAATATTCTACATAAGCTACTATGATGGAGTCACTGTCAGTGCTCCCTAATTGTCTCAGGAAATGCTCCATCCTGCCCACTATGCACTCCCACTAGACACTGGCAGGCCATTTCCCATGTTCTTCACCTCCATTCTCACTGATTCCCTCGTCCCTCAGACATTCATCTTTTTCAGTATCTTTGTATAGATCCTACGAGTTATTTTGTTCGATATAGGTGCCATTATAATCTACACAAAGTGCTAACTTGGCCACATCACCTTTTCCTCCTTAATCCACAGTTAATGGTTTTTACCACGCCTAATGAAGAAGTTCCAGGTGTGCTTTCCGATTAAACCCAGGAACCTTTTCAAGTAAGCACTTCACCACTGAGCTGTCTGTATCTCCATCCCACATATATCTAACTTTGTAATGGAGCACAAAATATGATGACCTTTATGTCTTAGCCACTTCTTTACGACTCTGTCACTCTGTCTTCATGTGGCTTCCTTCACTACAGACCAGTAATGAAACACCACAATCCTAATGTCATCCTATTTGCACTGCTTCCTTAATCTAGATGACATCTACCTCCTCCTCTCAAACCAGTGTTTTCCTTAGCCTCCTCACATAAATCTCTACCAATAAAAATAAAATGTCAGTATTTTTATTTTGCTCTAATTATTTGCGTTAATATCTCCAATTTTCACTGAGTTTACAGTCGGGCTTTTTTTTCCAGGCACTGTTCTAGGCAGCTGATAAAGAACAAAATAATATCTATGAGATTGCTAATACATCTGCCTCGAGGAGATCAGAATTGAAGAATATGAGGTAGGCAGAAACCAGCACAAAAAGAAATAAATTACAGAGAAATTCCAAAATTATTATTCTTAAGAAAAACATTAAATAATATAGGATATTAGTGACTGGGAGAGACTGTACAACATAAAGTGACTGAAGAAGGACCTCTCCTCAAGATAATTTAAGGGAATAAAAACGGTAAGAAAGATACATCTGAAAATTCTAAACCAAGAATGTTTCCAGGCAGCAGAAACAAGTCCAAAGACTACGTTATTGTATGGCTCAGAGAGAATGACATATGCAGAGATGGAGCCCAGGAGTTAGACACATGAAGACGCTGAAAATTCTTCAGGCATCTGAGTGTATGACACATGAGACTATGGTAAGACAAATGGATCTATCACACTTGAAAATAAAACAATGTAATGTATGAGTGCCCTCTGGGCAAAAATGATATCATATACTCTTTATTTCTTATATCTGTGTGCCTATAGACAAAAGGTGATAGAGATGTCTTTAACAAACATAAAACCTTACCTGAAGCAAAACAAAGGACTAGCATTAATAACATGAACAGAATATTTTTCGTTCTCACACATATTTAACTTGAATTTAATTCTTAAATAGTAGTCCTACTTTGAATGATCAGGGTTGTGTGACCCAAAGAACAGCAGAAATATAGGATGCCTCTGTTCAGACATTTCCTGGGTGTCGACTTCAAAGTTCAAGTCTCTTAATTGAACTATCTCATTTGTAAATGGGACCCTTTCTAGGACAAGAAAAACTGTTGTTTCTAAATATATATTTTAACATTTATTTCTGTCTTCATATCATTCACCATAATTGAACATTTTTTAAAGAGGTGCCACCTTGGTTTTAACACACTCAGAAGGTATACACACACAGACCTCAACTCAATGGATAGACTTTAAAAAACAAACAAAGCAAAAAAAAAGAAACAACTTTCCTTAGTAATAGAGAAGTTCTTGGAGAGCCTGATTTCTGTGTGTTCAGTTACCAAAGGCTAATCTTTAGCAATTCTGTACCCTGTATAAATTTCATTTAGAGTTAGTCTTGACAGAGAGGGAAAGTCCCTTGACTAAACACTTTTCCCTAAGTTTGCTGATTTCTTTCCATTTCTAATTTGTCATTCACTGCTATATACCAATAAATGAATGGACTTTAAATGAAAGTTAAATTGCTGAGTTTGGATACCTGCAAAAATACTAACACTGTGAGTGTCTCAGTTCACACCCACTGTTTTATCTATAATGGCCTGTTGTTGGAGTCTTGGATCCTCCAAACCATTGAACACATCTTGTCTCTATAGTGCAATAGACACATTCAGGACATGATCTCACCCAGGCAATTGCGGGACAGAGGCAGATCAAATATGCCACTTGACAGTTGACTGATGGTGTTACTAACTGCTACCCAAGTAACTTAAGTGACCATAAAGGTATAGGCTTAAGTACCAAGAAGGCAAACTGTGAGACTCTGAGTCCTACATTCTCATTACTTCGGAGAAAAGATTTGCTCTTGGCAGAGCTTGTCACTTACACGCTATAAAAGGAGAAAATATTTTGTTCATTCTGGCAGGAGCAATATTTTCCCTTTTAGATTTATTTTTAAAATAATTTTCTGATTGAAAAGTTACCCAGGTAAATCATTTTCAGTAGAACTAATGACATTCCCAGACGAGCAGGCTTTAATCCAAAATGCTAAACAAAGCACTTTCTGGAATATTCCTCTACAAGCTGAATGCCAATGGTTTCCAACTCTGGCATCCTCAGTCTCCATTTTAATAAGCAACACACTTTGAAAGTAGCACAGAAAATTAAAACTTCTTAGCTATCTGACTGTTGTTCTCTGTGCAACATGCTGTTAACACTAATGGCAAAGTGTTACCATTCAGACTGAATTGTAAAATGTAAGGAAATTACATTTTATAACTAGAAAACACACACATACACACACACATACCAGTCAAATCTGTTTCCTAAGTACATATAAAGAAGTCCTAGAGATGCCCAATTCCATCTCTCTATTCTAACTTAACCTTGCTAAGATTCTTCTAAAGAAGACATTTGCTATTTGATCTGGATGCATCCTGAATTGTGCAAGTAAAAGGAAATACACAGCAATTCCATTTCTTCTATGGATTCGGTTGCTCTTTCATTCATTCAAGTATATTGGATACCTGTTGTTCTCCAAGCAGCAATACTGGAGTTTGCAAACATAAGCTGGTGCTCCCTGTTCTTGAGAGTTTCAACCTAATGGAAAGACAGCTGTGTAAACAAGGCATTGTGGTGCACAGTGGGAAAGAAGAATATTGCAGCCATGCAAAGAATGTTCGGGACATTGACCTAGAGAGATAAGAAACTTTGGTTCTTTGTTCTTTGTTCTTGGTGTTGAAAAATCAGTAGGATTTAAATCAGAAAAAAAAGACCACGTTAGGAAATGACAAAGGCCTGAGTTCGAATAGACTGAGTGAACTTAGATTAATTTTTTTCCCTATTCATCTTTAACAAAAAGAAAACACACATATCAGAAATCTTCATATAAGTAAATGGTTTGTGTAGTAGAAATAGGGACATATTAAGAATGTGTATTCTGAGCAGTAAAATTTCGCAAAAATATGCATACTGTAGTAACCTAGAGTTTGACTATGACTTAGAGCCTGAACACACAGATGTCATGGAATTCCCATCAAGTTACTCTAAGCTTCAACACCCTTCCATAAACTGAAAATGCTTTAAGTAACTGCCTCATATAAAGTATTTTCTAGATTAAATAAAATCCTGTAAAATATTGGAAAAGTCATGGGCATGTGAACACTATTCATAAATGTCATCTACAAATGTATAAATTGTTCACTCTTTAATAGCTTTATTGAATTATAATCACATACTATAAAATTCATCAAACAAAAGTATATGAGATTTTTTGTTTTAGTAAATTTCCAGAATTGTTGCACTATGTCTTCAGTCTCAGTCTAGAATATTCATCTCCTCCAAAGGAATTCCTATTTTCTACATGAGCCCAAATATTTATAGAATTACTTTCTCTTTCATTTAGATACAAGTCTTTGTATGGATTCAGATATCCTATGAGAGAAAGAGAGAGAGAGAGAGAGAGAGAGAGAGAGAGAGAGAGAGAGAGAGAGAGAAAGAAAGAAAGAAACCTTTAATGAATCAAAGAGGTTCCTTGTATTCCCAAACATTTATAATGATACAGAAATTTTGGGAGATATCTTTATTAGTAACAGAGTCTTTTCTGTTTCATTGTAAGTTTTGTTTAAGTTC
>JAQHUG010000065.1:6092440-6106335 GCA_028555095.1 Dicrostonyx torquatus
AACAAGGGGAGTAAATGTAAATTTTTCTTTTAACAATAAAAAAATAGTGATAAAAAAGTCTGCTTAGTTTTATTTTTTTAATAATTATATGTCCATTTCTGGATTCTGTCTTTGACTCCATTCTAGCCTCATTTCTTCCTAACCTATCTAAATATTTCTTAAATAAATGAAAATGTATTGATAACTTAAAGTTTGAAAGGTAGTTGTGAATACTTTTGCTTCATTCCATTTAACCCTTATTTATCCAGTGATAGAAATGTTGTTAATTTTATAACAAGTTTCTAAATGATTAAGCTGTAAAACAGAAATTTGAAATTTTCCGAAGACAAAGGAGTTTTGAATTGGTGAAGCTGAGCTACAAAATCTTGAATAATTTCAGAGCCTGGGCTCTCGTCAGCAAGCAAGATAGCCTGACCTCTCTACCATGTGTATCTGGAACACAGCTCCTAACTCCTGATCTAAACATTGTTGTCAATCTCTTTTCATAGAGACTTAAGTTGGAAACAGGTGACTCAAAAAGATAGCATAAAACATAAAAGATAGATAAAACAGTCCTCCTATGCTGTATTGCATTTTAAAATGATATCTAACAATTATGCAGATTTATTATCTCCACAGTTGCCTGAGTTAGACTTTCAGATTTAGTTGCTATGTTCTCTGTCCAAGCATCTGCCAGGATATGTTCTCACCAAGATTTGAGCATTCCATTCAAGTTTCATTTAGCTGTATGACTCAGAATCCTATTTTCTTGGTAACTACTCATAGCCACAGTTGTCTACTCTCTGAGTCTTCTCATGGGTCCAGTTGAGAATCTATAATCCTTCTCTCTTGAAGCTTATTCAGAATTTTATATAACTTAAAGTCATCCTTGTCACTAGTCAGCTACTTATCACCTATATAACCTAATCAAGAAGTGACTCCCATGTTCATAGATCTTGTCAGACATTCAATAGTGAAACACGTTAGGGAAAGGATGAGCATTGAGGTTATCTTAGAATTCTGCTTCCATATATGTTCTTTACCTTCATGTTTTACTATTGTTGTTTATGTCTTGATCTAATACTCTATTGATTCCTGAAACTTCTGATTCCTGACAATCAAGAGATTGATTATTTCATTAGCTCTTGAAGTTCTTTTATAAGGAGAATTCTTCCTATTATTCACTTTAACCTTATTAAGATATAAATATAAGGAAGATAAAGTCAGATGGCATTTTGTACTAATGGTAGTTGAGTTTTCTGCCCCAGTACTTCTCTATGTCCCAAGACCACAAAGCTGTGTTAGCTTCATAGAGATATTACAATTCCCTTGTGAACAATGAATATCAAAGGCAAGTGAGAGACTTAAGATAATTGTTCTTCAAATCCCAGCAAACATCTCTGTGTCTGTTCTTAAGATTTTTTTTTAAATTTTCCAATTGCTAAAGTAGTCACCTACCCACTATCCATTTGTTTCCCTTCTCTGTTCCATTCCATCTTGGTTGAGAACTCTAGTTTCTAAAAAATGAGCTATCTGCTTGTCTCTTTGGGGGAGAAACACCTAGATGAGTAATCCTGTAAATTTTCACTTACCTCAGGCACAATAAATGAAGACTTAGACATCTTACCACAACCCAGGAAGTAGATGCCCTTCTCTGTGACCACTCCTCAAAGTCTCAGTGGTTGTAGCATAGCTATCTAAACCTGAATATTGTTTTAAAAATATTTATTGATTCTTTGTGAATTTACATCATGCACCCTAATCCATTCATCTCCCCATCCCTCAGTATCTGCTCTCCATTCTTGCAACCTCTCCTGAAAAGAAAACAAAAATCATAAATTAAAAATTGAAATAATAAAGATAAAAAGAAAAAAAATCTTGCTATTGAAGCTGTGGTGTGTCACAAGGTGTATCCTTTTGCTCAAACATCTTTATTTGCAAATGTTCATTGCAATGAGTCACTGGTATAGTTCTAGACCTCTAGCTTCTGCTACACTATCAATACTGGGTCCTCATAGAGACCCCTCTGGGATATACTGTTGTTGCCCTGTGTCATGGAGATTCTATGGGACTGGTCTCTTCATGAGCTCCATTAGTTCATGGAAGGGTTAGATGTTGGCTGAGCCAACTCAAAGCCCTGGATCTGCGCCTGGGTAGCCGATTTGGTCAGTCCACCAACTTTCCTACATCTGTGCCACCAGGACCAGCACTACAGCACTGCTCTGTCATGGGGTGGGACCAGCTCTCTTGTACCCAGGCCCACTGGCTTTCCAGGCTCAAGCTACCAGATCCAGCTCCATTGCACTGCCGGGCAAACTGGGACTGAATTTTAATTTGCTAGAGTTTCGCTTCATATTTCAGATCTTGAGAGCAAGACAGTACTAGTCAGGACCACACTCAGACTCTGCGGGTCCATTCGCTCTATCTGCTGTTTTAACCTGCTCTCTCTCACACTACCAAATTCACTGTCAAAATGTTTCATGAAGCCCATCTTTCTTTTAGGGCATTGCATACAGTGCAGTGTAAAGGGCTACTCACTTCTATCTGGGGGCAGATCACACATTAATTATACTTTTTAAAAGAGTAAAGTGGCAAAATTTTAGACTTTTTTGAATTCTTTTAGTCTGAAGATTTGTGATTTATGAGACCAAGGTAGAATGTGTCAGAGTGAACAATATAATCGTAGAAGAGGTCTTCAGGCAGAATAAAAAAAGGGCAAGGCAAGTTCTGCTGAATATTAAATCTATGTAAAACTCAAAGTACTGTTCCTCCCCACCCTAGTGCAACTCATCTGTCTCACTGGAATCATGTTCACAAAGGGATAGCACACATCCTATATTTCTTGTGAAGTAGTCCAGCTAATTTATACTTGATTAATAAATCAATCAGCTAAACACACACATATGGATTACCAGCCACATACAGTTCTCTGGGAAGAATAGTAGAAGCTAAATATGGGAGAAGTGTGGGAGAATATAGTACACACACACATACACACACACACACACGTATGCACACACACACACACACACACGCACACCTAAGTAGTAATGTGTTGAAAATAATAATGGAGAAAGAGTCTCACCTGAAGTGAAGGCAGGTAAGATTTGAGAAAATAGGGTGCTGGAGAGGTGGCTAAGCATTTAAGAGGACCTAATACCCTTTCAGAGGGTCAGAGTTCAGTTTACAACACCCATATTGGGTGACTCATAATCATATATGAATTTAGTTCTACAGGATCAATGGCCTCTTCTGGCCTCAGTAGGCATTAACACACACACACACACACACACACACATACACTCATGCACACACATGCATGTGCACACACATACATTTTATTTATTTATTTTTTTAGAGTAAAGTTAAACATTTATTAGGGTTATGGAGAGCAAATGGGGAAGGGGAGAAGAAGAGAGACAGAGAGAGAGGGGGAGAAAGAGAGGAGACAGAGGAGAGACAGAAGTGGGGGGGAGAAGTCACACACATACATTTTAAAAGAAAAGATTTAAGAAACTGTAAGACACTGGATACTACAAACAATAATAACAAAATTAAAAAGCTAAGATCAGTCTGACTTGGCCTGTAGGAAATAGAAGACATCTAATAAAAGAGTAACCTTGTTAATGTCATGACCCTTGGCTTCATAAACTCTACAAATGTCACTTGCCATTTATCCAAGTTCCCATAAAGCACTATAAAATAGAGCTGATAAAATATTTAGCAAAGTTCTTCAGACAGTTCATTATTTTCAGGATGCAAAAACAAAAATTTAGGAAGAAATGATGATTTTCCTGACATCCTTATTTCAATTTTTTTGTGATTTTGCAATAGTTTTAGTCATTACTCTTCCAAAAGACGTTTTACATGAAGTTAAAAGGTAGGTTATCAAATAGCAGGACCACCTTCAAACTTGAGCAAGAAATTAAATTTTAAAAAGTTCCTGAACCCAAGGTTTACGAGGAATCCAAAAGAATTTTATTCTGAGTATCAGTCCACATTAGGAGGAAACTCAAGAAAAACCAGAAGAAAATAACTCGCAACTAGCAATGCCATCCAGCACTACCTGTTTCAGGTGGGTTTCTGGGCTAATACTACATATGTAGTATTTAGGATCTTCTCTTGGATATGGGCAGTTCATAAAGTCTAGGTTTTATTCTTGTGTATTATTAGTGATCTGTGAGATAGGGGCTAGAGAGATGGTTCAGTAGTTAAGAGTATTTCTACATTGGCAGAGTTCTGGGACCAGGTCCCAGCAACCCTATGAGAAAGCCTAGCAACCCATAATGCTAATTCCAGGAGATCCAACACCCTTTTACTATCTTCATGGGTATAGAAATGGTTACACATTTGCTGCATTCACAGACATACAGGCAAAGCACTCACACATATAAAATAAAATATAAGTAAATCTTTAAATAAACAATATTCAGGATACTGTAGCATCAATTGACTGTATGTACTGAACACTTTCTGATAAATGTAACATGAAAAATCCAACCTTCAAAATGTTTTGAAAATAAAAATAAAATATGTATCTGAAACAAAATATAATGTTTTACATTTAAATTTTTTCACCTTGGAATAATGAAAAATTTATGAGTTGCTATATTTATTTGATCATCTATAACAACCTCATTTTAGAGGAAGTTTCACTTTCTTTTCTAATTCTGCTTTTTCATCCTTATATTAAAAATAAAAACACAAATTTAAGGTATATTTTCTTCCAGGGAAGCACATACCCATGAATCCACATGGAAAGAATTACATGCAGATAACTCTGAATTATAACCAGCTCATATGTACAAGAATAGATGCAGTGTTCACAATTCTGCATCATTCTCTTGCAGTAGTCTGGCTAATCCACATTCCTGTAGTATTGAAGGCTGCCACTGCACTGCAGGGCTTAAATTAATACTGATTTTCTCATCTCACTAACGCTGCATTCATTTATTTTCCTGATTTTGATTTCAAACACTTTTTTGTCCTTATTTTTCTTGAGTTTAAAACATAATCTTGACTTTAGTAGTTCCTTGTGTACATAACAAAGAGACTTGAAAACATTTTCTTCTAGTGTTGTAATTGATTTACTGTTTCTAAGGGGGAGCTTTAAAAGAAAACTTCTCCTGATATTATTAAATTCATACAAATTTTTTATATGTAAAATGAAAAGCATCTGTTGATCTCATTCTTTAGCAATCTTGAATTATCATATGCAGTCAATTCAATAATTTATGGACATAATTTTGATTCATAGCATATGCATCATTCCCCACGCTTTTATATTATAATCAATTACTGAGGCAGTATAAAGGTATCTTATTATTCTTTCATCTTTCTAAACAATTCTAATTCAGCATACAAGAAGAAATACAACACAGAGAATGTGAGCCTGACAGATGAGGTCTAGCTACATTTAGCTGCTTGTCAGCTTTCTACATTGTCTCTCTGTCTCCAGATAAGCTTTTCCAAAATGTCAAAAGAGGTGGAGACCCTACACTGTGTTTCAATAAACTGTCCTGATACATCTTACTATGTGGTAAATATTACAGCTTCCTCTGGGCTGGAAGACATTGAAGTTGGGCACAGTGACCTCTTTTATGAAAAGGAAATGAGAAATGAGAACAGAGCGCAAAGCATCTGGAGCAGGATGGCTCTGATGGCTTTAGTTTTCCAGGGTTATTGCTGTCAATTGGAAATGCCTGCTCCACCTCAATGTAAATCAGCTCTCCCAGGCTTTTTTTACTTTGAAATCAAACAGTAATCAAAAAATGTATTCAAGACAAAAAAAGGATAAGCAAACTGAAAATGGGGAAAACTGTATCTTTGCTTCAAGGCATCTATTTGTTTTACCACACACACTTGTTTGAATTCTGTAACTGTTAAATATCAAACAATGAAATTCCAAGTAAAAGAAGGCTTTTAATTATTTTGCCATCAGGAAAGAGAAGAAGGTATAATTTTGAAATTCATGGATTTTAAATTCTAAGGTAAAGTCTGGGCTAGCTGGAAAAAATAAAACTACAATTAAAATTGTTTAGCTTTTATTGCATTGTTTTTTTAGATATGAAGAGGCACAGCTTTGCTCTATAGCACAGTCTGGCACTAAGCTGACTCTTCGTATACAGGTTGGCCTCATATTGCCCATCCTCCTCTCTGGGATTATAGGCCTAGACAACTACACTCAGTTTATAGTTTAATACTGATGTTAAACAAACTTAATTTTTTAGACATAGAAGATATGTCCTTACTTGGTGGGTATATATGTGATTTTTTAAGAATATACTTTTTCCAATGTTGAGATGGGGAATTATTTTTGGTTTTTGCTGTTTTTCGTTTTGGTTTTGAGGCAGTTTCTCTGTGTAGCCCTGACTGTCCTGAAACTCACTGTGTAGAACATGCTGGCCTCAAACTCAAGAATCTGCTTGCCATTGCCTCCTGAGTATTGGGACTAAAGATATATGTCACCACACTTGACAATGGAGTCTTTCTTAAATTATAAGGCAATGAATCAGGTGTTAAATATGGAACTTTTAATAGTAACAGTGAGCCTGTTTACAACAAACCTATAATTTTAGAAATTGGGAAATAAGATATGTACACATGGGTCAGAGAGATAGCTTAGCAGGTTAAAAACAAATAAAGAAATAAAAACACTTTCTCTCACACCTGACAACCTGAGTGCTATTCCTGGGATCCACATAGTAGTAGATATCAAATTCCTGCAACTTTTCCTCTCATCTCAAAATGTGTGTCATGGCACACATGTCCATACACATACAGAAAACAAACTAATACACACACACACACACACACACGTGATATGTAAAACAATGAATGAACAAGTAAAATTGATATACTGAAGATACTATGAAGTGTCCATATGGTAAAACATCATGTAATTTTTATGTGTGTTTGTGCTTACTGTGTGAGGATATATGTGCACACAGGCAGACATGTATGTGTGTAGGTTGAAGTACTAACTAGGATATCATTCTTCAAATGCCTTTTTTTTTTCTAGAGATAGTTTCTCATTGTCCAGGCACTCATGGAGTAGGTGAAGATGGCTAGACAGTTAGCCTGAGAGATCCAGGGAGCATTCTTCATTATTTCCAAGTAGGACAGCAAGTGCATGCCAGATACCTTGTGATTATTATTAGTTTTAGAAGAACGCATAATCAAATTCTGGTTTACTATTGACCTTGCTTCATACATACATCAAACAAGACAAAAAGCAAATGAATAAACAACTTCTTATAAAAATAAAAGGTTGTGGGGAAAACTTTTATCTCTGGCCATTTCTCACATTTCCCACAAACTGACTACATATATTTAGGTACATACACACAGAAGACCTACTGGGTGCTTGGAAAAAGGTTGGGTCTTTTGTCATGCTGGAGTTTGATTTCTTTGCAAAGTTTATAATTTTTTCTTTGGGATTCTAATGCACGTACTCACATCACAAGTAGAATTGGATGTTGGACATTATAATATATACAAAATTATAAAATGTAAGTAAAAATAAAAACTAATCTTCCTGTTAAGTACTTTTAAAGAAAATACAGGGTCATGAAAGTTTGGGTTTTTTTCCTCACCTTTTAACCCATATGTAACAGTATTAGATGAAAATGTGCCTAATAATTGACAAGGGTCAATTCAACTGCTAAGAAAAATGAATTTTGCTGGTAAATGGATGAAGCTAAAAAAAATTCTGTATGAGATAACCCAGGTACCCAAAGACAAATATTACATGATTTTTTTCTTATTTTCTAATAAGCCTTTGGGACGTGTGCTACAATCCAAATAGCTACAGAGGTTGTGTAACTATAAGGGACTAGGTGGAGTGTAGGGGAATATTTCCCAAAGAATGGATGATAGAATGTAGTGCTATGAAGAGACAAAGGGGAGAAGAGAATAGGAGGATTAAATAGGGAAATGATGGGGAGAAGAGGTAAAGGAAGATATACGGGGAGGGACAACTACCATAAAAACTTTTTGGAAAAAAATATGGAAACCCCTACTTTAGGAGTTTTCTAATATATATATATATATATATATATACATACATGAAAGGTATTTAAATGGACTCAACAAATAGTAAGGGAGACAATGCTTCAACTAGATATCTTCTGTCACCCAGTAAAATCTTCATTGCCAGGCAATTGAGTCATCGTTGAACCATTGGCCAAAGAAGATACACAGAACTTTGCAAATATCACAGGCTAATTCCAAGACTATTGATTGCTTTCCACACCTCATGTTAAGGTCTTCCCTCTGAAGACAATACTTACTTATGTCACCCACCACAGAGACATAAAGCCGTCTAGCTAGAAGCTTCATCCTTACCAGTTTGTACTCATTGTGTTGTAGAGTATGCTGAGTCCTACTGAAGGAGATATGTGATCATCAGTATCTCCCAAGTATAAATCCTGCAACCTGCCTGCAATGTGTACTAGTGTCAGAGTAGCACAAATACTATGGGACCGAATAACAACCTTTTAATTGGATTTAATGTCCACTCCATGAGACAGAACCCATGTGTGACACTGCTTCAGTGACCAGGAACCTAAGTCTAGATAAGTCATGAGCCTAAGAGAAAACCTACCAATATTATTCTGCTAATGGAACACTACAACAAAATGATCCTAATGACATATCCTCAGTAACTATATGAACCCACATTAGAGAAATTTCTTGTGGTAGATAGAAATCAAAATAGAGACCCACACCTGGACCATGACAGAAATGATAGACTTTGGGGTACTTGGTATGAAACGGGGCTTCATCAAACTCTTCTGCCTCATTAATGCTCAGGGATCTATGTAGAAGAGAAGGTATAAAATATATAAGAGCCTTAGAAGGTAGATGACTCCAAGAGAACTGGGTCTTCCTGATACAAAAACTAATACACAGAGCCTGTGACAAGTACAAGCCCTGTCCAGGTTCAAGCCAGATGGGATCCCAGCACTGAGACGAGTTAGTGGACCTGGTTTCGCACCACTAGCGAAGAAGTTATTTGCAGTTGACGTCTGATAACAGAGAGGTAATCAATTCTTTTCAGTGGAGCTTCACTGGGAATATAAGCTAGAGTTCATAACAATGATCTAGCCCAAGAGCAGTTGGTCAGCACACCGCCAAATCAATGTTCTAGTTCGCGGACTCTTTGTTTGGTTTGTTTTGGCATTTTCTCTTTTACTGGTCTTTTGTCTATTTGTATGTTGTGAGTTTCATTTACATGTTTTCCAGTTTGGGGGTTGGTTTGGTTTGGTTTTAGTTTGTTTTTGAGGGAGAGATGTAATGTTGACTGGGTAGGAGGAGGTGCAGAAAAGACGGATGAAGCTGGAGGAATGGAAAGACTATGATCAGAGTAAATTGTATAAAAATTTTCATTAAAAAATAAATGTGATTTTATGCACACAACACGCACACAAATGCAAACATGCATGTTATGGAAACCAGTGCCAGAGAATACGCCAGTTTAGTGCCAGGGGACTGGAATGGGACCTGATTTGAGCACAATCTGAAGCTTTGTTAGGAACAGATTCCCTACATGTCACTCAAGGAACACTATCTAGCAGTGTCCACCATCTTAGAAAGTACAGTTTGCACTCTCATAGTAATGGGAATGTGGGTCATTGTTTCCCCTGAAATTTTATGCATTGGCTCAATAAGCCATTCAAAACAAAATCACCAATGTACAGTCAATAAGTAACTTGACTTAGAAGCTTCTGAGACCAGTCTAAACAACTACAGAAGGTATCAGCTTACTGCTTACTGCCACAGAACTAGATTGAAATTCAGAAAATTTGAAAATTAAAAAAAAATAAGCAGTGCCTTGTTGTTGTTTTTTGTTTTGTTTTGTTTTGCTTTTCTCTTTCTTTCCATAATACACCAGGGAGCATCCTAACAAGTCTAAGTGAGCTGTATCTATAGCAAACTATGCTGTGTGATTGGACACATTAACAGAACGCAAGCACTCCTTTCAGGAATTGCATTGGGAATTTTCTAGGCTGTCTTGAGTGTTTGCTGTGAACAAGCTTCTTTTCAGTGGCATTAGCTGAAGTTCAGACACCATGCTACCTTCAAGAAGTGAGTGTGCACACACCATTTCCACAGATTGCCGTGTGTTTACAAGGGATTCTGGACAAGAGCCTCAGGGTATTAGAATTTATGTGAAGCACAAATGAAAGGAGTTAAAATAAAAATTTTTATGCCAAAACAAAATAGTTCAAATTAGGCAACTCTCCAAATTCTTGTAAGGAAATACATTCCCACGTTTTACACCATCCTCCGTGGTGACCTGAACGTTAATGAGGTTTAGAAGTGTTCGATCTGCTGCTATCACACTGCTACTTAGCATGCTGTCTGGCCAGTGGTAAGTCTGAAATAAATCTGCCTCTTCTCACTGTCACTCCACACTGAGGCAAGCTGTTCTTCTTATCATCACTAAATGTCCCCAAGGTTGGAACCACATCCAACAGTAATTGCCTTAGGAGGTCTGATTGAAAGCTAGTGGGTAACAGTCTTTCACACTTTTCTTACCACTTCTGTGAGAA
Organism: Dicrostonyx torquatus; assembly: GCA_028555095.1. NCBI lineage: Eukaryota > Metazoa > Chordata > Mammalia > Rodentia > Cricetidae > Dicrostonyx > Dicrostonyx torquatus. The sequence goes on from JAQHUG010000065.1 coordinate 6,102,976, forward strand.
ATTCTACCACCTTAATCTGGCACAAAATTCCACATCCAATTAGAACCTTACATATAATTTACACAGTGACATCTATGGCCCTAAAAAAGATGAAGAATAAAGTTGCAAGTTTTTTTAAGGATTATCTTCTCTTGGTCTATATAGTGTTACTTATATTCTCGGGTAATGGCTAGTCCACTTAGCTGTAAGCATCACCACTTAGTCCAGCCACATCTATCGGTATATTGAGACATGTACAACAGCAGCAGCTCTCTGGGGGTTTTATTGGCTTCTCTTAATGACAGGACAGGATGAAAATATTTAATAGTATACAAGCCATACATTTATAAATAAATACATAAAAAGGTAATACAGTCTTCCACATTGTGGCTAATGAGTGTTATCAAATGGCTAGAAAGCCCTGGAAGCTTCATCAAACCTGGGGTTAACGAATGAACAAATCACAACTTTTTAAGCCCTGGATTGATTAAGTTTACTCTTTGTATATAATATAAACCATTTATCTTGTAAACTTTGATAATGAGCTGACATAAGAAACTGTAAAGAGATTTCTGCTTTCTGGTAACAGACATGATATTCAGAATGCCCCTATCTCACCAAAATAATTTAAAACACTATGTGAAATATATTAAATATTTTCTTAAATAAAAAAGTACTGTGATGTAGTAGTAATGAATCACTAGAATTAAAAACTAAAGGGCATTGTGGAATTTGTTGTTTTCTATTTTCACTTGGATGGTGATTGCTGATCTTAAAAAAAGCCCTCAGATTTGTTTGGAGAACTTTGCAAGAACTAAAATCAATCTTTATGTTGGCAACAGTGTGTTCTAATAAGAGAAAGTGACCAAAGTCCCCAGGCTAAGCCCTCATGCTGAGATATAAGGAACTAACATTCAGGTGGCAATCTTAACTTGAGTCTTGGATTTAAGTGTTCCCAATTTGTGGTAACCTACAGCGCATGGCGAACACAAACAAAAGCCCCTGTAAGCATTCTTGTAGTGATTTGATGAGCAGTATTTTCACACAGACTGACCAAACACAGAACAATCAGGCCATCATGGCAGCGTGGATGAAAATGAGCAGGCACAAACAACAAAGGCATATCTATAAGGTGTTAGATACTTCCATTTCGAGTAGAAAGATATTAATCTTTACAGAAAAGGGGAAAGTAACACTCTATTTCACATGGAATTATATAATAAACACTAAAAATGCTCAGTCAAATGCTGTTTCCTCTGGCATTTGTGGTCTAGCATTTCCATCTGAACCCTTGATTTCAGTCCTTGAGAATAGATATAGTGGGTTTGTGTTATGCAGACTAAGTACAAGAAACTATCAATAAACATTTCTGACGTGTTGAAATTCTATCAGGTTACACTGAGAATTTTAATTTTAATTTAATGCATTGCACATTAAGATACTTCCTAATATTACTTCTCTCTAATCTTTTAATTATTTCCCTTTAGGCAGAATTACTAACACCATCAATTAGATAAATTTCAATAAAAACAGTTTAAATTATATGAGTTTCAATTGAAATATAAATATTTTGACATTTAAGTACCTGACCTTTAAGAAATCCTGTACAGTGTACAAGAAAAAAATTGTTGCTAAAATAAACTACATTGGAGGATTTGAATTTTCATGGGCAGCAGAAGTGTAGGTTGTCTTAGTTACCACCAAACCTACATCTGTATAAGGTGAAAGGAAGGACAGCAACAGGCTAACAGTCCCATTGGGTAAAACCACGTCTGTGACTATTGCAACTCCATGTTAAACTGCTAATCATGACCCTTCACTTTCTCCTAAGCCAAATAAAATAGTCATTTAAAACCAAGTTACACAAACCATGTCAAGTAAGCCACAGAATTAGAACTATAACTTTCATTTCCAGAATGGGCCATGGAGGGGGGCAGAGGCGAGATAGGCTTACTAATTATATTAAACCTAGATAATGTTTAATAATCTTTTCAATTTCATGCACCAGAGTTAGAATTTTTTCTTCTTGCCTAGTGTTTCTGACAGTGGGTAAAAGGTTTGCATACAATTAATTGTTTTATACTAACAATGCTCTGTTTGAGCACGTTATACCGGAAATGTCAACTGTATCCTGTCTTAGTTAGGGTTACTATTGCTGGGATGAAACATCATAACCACATCAGCTTTGCAGGTATTAAAGGGCTTGCTTGACTTATTATGCTTCCACTGGACAGTTTGTCATCAAAGGAAGGTAGGCCGAGGGGAGTCTAGAATGTCAGTAAGCTTCAAAAGCCACTCATGTGATTCTTTGTTTATAGCAGTATTGGAATTTGTTTTGCTCTTCTGATATCAGAGATGCTCAACTTTCTTCTCTTGTTTTGCTCACCCCAGTTTACGTAGATACAGTTTCAGACAGCCTTTATTACTTCTTGTATGCTCCACCCAGGGGTCCTTATATAAAGTCCTACAAAGTCTATTCTTATTTTTTATTTAATAGAAATACATGCAGATGTCATAGATAAATTTCTTTCTGTTTATTATCTTTAATCTTGATGGAAATATTAAAATTTTTAAAATATATTACAGGGTATGAGCAAAATATTTTTAAAACCCTAAAAATTCAGTTGTCAATGCTTTCATTTGTCACATACCAGTGTCTGTCTTTGTAAATTCTTACATGCATTAACCTTGAAGCATAAAGAATAATTTAATTGAACTATACCTATTGTTGGAAAAACAAACAGAGCATTCTGAAATAGCTCCAACTACATAAGAACAAAACAAAACAAACAAAAAATACTGGAAGAAAGTAATATGTATTCCCTTAAATACACATAAGATGCCCTAAAGGGCTGGGCAACATTTGGGGAGGGTGGATGTCTAAGCTGAGAGATAAGTGAAAATATACTGCATCAGTCTTGTAGGAGGCCTGCAAACCTCAAACAACATGACTCTGGTGCTCAAACAACTGACTCCAAAAACATAGACTGAAAATAACCAACTCACCTATTAGTATACCACTGCCTTTATAGAATTCTTCCAGCCTTGTAGGTACAATTTAATTATGTATATATGAAATCAACCACCATAAAAATAAGCCTACAGGGGACAAAGAATGCTTGAAACTATCCTTCATGGCCAAGTTAGAAAATAATACTACACCTAATATGCATGTTTTTGAATATGTGTTATCTATATATGTGCATATGTGTGGGTTTGCTAGCCCAGGAGTGTGTGGGTAAAGAATAGGGGTCAATGTTATGTATCTTTATCAAGTCTAAGCTATTTTTAAAAACATAATTCTTTATTGTTTCTCTGGAATTTCACATCACACACCCAAATCCCACTCAAATACCAGTCCCTCTATATCTGCCCCTCACC
>JAQHUG010000065.1:6109275-6136375 GCA_028555095.1 Dicrostonyx torquatus
AAGGAAGGAGGAGACAGGAGCTCACTGAATTCTGTCTAAGAACTTGTAAAAACAGGATACCCTTTATAGTCTGAGGATTTCTCAGAGGTAAGAACTAGTGGCTGGCTTTTCTGATATTTCAGCATTCACCCCCTAATATCTGACTCTGGGTTTTTATAATTAAGACCGATTAGATTTCATGCTACAACATACTATGTAGGTAGTAGTTATTGGTTGTCACTTGCAAAACAACAAGAGTTAAATCAACCCCAAAGTCAAGAAACAACAAATTAAATAAAAAAATAACTTTTTAAAGGATCCTATCAATGTAATTTTTTTTGAGTTGTCTCTCAAGCTAAAGAAAAATGTACACTATAATGAATGGCAACAACTCCCATTGCTAAGAGGGAATCTACACAAATACTAATATAATATTAATTTGACAGTAATCAGATTTGCTACCTTTGAAAATTAGAACTGTGAAGCTAAAAAAATAAAAATAATTTAAAAGTGTGGAAAATTTGTTTGGAATTGATGTGAACTTACAGCCTTGAATAGTTAAAAATAATACTATTTACTGTTACTAAATTTGTCTATTTATACAGTAATAGGGAAGAAAGCAACATAAAAATATGAAGAATCAAGGTAATTAAAAACAATAAAATAAATGACAAATTAAATCAAATATTCATAATCATATAGAATATGATTATGTACACATACCCAGTGATTTATACACCCCCCCCACATTTATATATATAATCTCACTATAGGCCTCTGTGACTAACAGATAAGGTAATATAAATTCAACCTTGGACTCTTATTGCAGCCAACAGCTAAAACACAAAGATATCAAGGATAAAAATGTAAAGATTAAATATTTAGAAACTTAATAAAAATCACTGAGATAACCATACTAATATAATTTTAAACTTTAAAAAGAGATATTACTGACGAAAATTATAAGTGTCTTTTGATAGCTTAGTAAGTAGATGCAGAATTTCTAACCCCCCAGACACCTAATTATATAGCTTCATACTGCATGAAAGGAAACATTGGCAATGTCTTATGTTAAAATCAACAAAATAATCTTCAAAATGAAACATTTATCATAGCTCTTTCAATGCTTTATGGAAGAATAGATCATAGTTCATGGTGCATAAAACATAGGGGCAGCACTACTAATGAAATCAAGAAAGGAGCATAGCTAAAGAGGGCTCAGAAAAGCAGCGATGACCTTTCTGTGGTTAATATTTAACTGACAACTGTTTAACCTTGTTGCTTGCTTATATTTTAAGTTTAACTCTGATAAATTACACACAACTAATTTTAAAGAGTGCACCTCAAAATGTTTACACTGGAATATTTATATTTAATGTACTAGTAAACACAATGCTTTTCCTAGTCTTTAAAAAAACTAGTACACATATTTATCTCCTACATTTTGTTTCTTGGCTTCCTTTATTTCATTTCCTTCTTTTTCCTTTTATTACTCTCTAAAGGATATTTTTAGACTAAATAATAGGTTTATCGTGACATCTTTGTAGACTGTAGACCATCATGCTGTATCATTTGTTTCCCTCTATTCAGCTGTGACCTCCCTTCCCTTTCTGTCCACAGGGATTCCCATTTCTTACTGTATATAATCCACTATTCTATATTCAGCTCCCTCAGTATTTCATTTCTTTTTCACCTCTTTGATTTCCTTTCTAGTGCACAGCTCTCTAGAATTCAGGTGTCCATTCTCTTTAATCATTTTCTTTTGTTGGTGGACATGTAGTTTGGCTCAGTTTTCCAGCACTGTGATTCCATTACACTATTTTGAATTAGGCAACTAAAAGCATGCACATACAGGAATCCCTGATGTCTCCCTTCTTTCCTTCCTCCATACATCCTTTCCTTCCCACCCTCCTTTCTTCCTTTCTCATTTCCTTTATCATTTTCTTTGTTCTCTTTTCTTTCTTCCTATGTATATTTTCCCAATAGGCATTTTATGTGTTTTGCCCACACAAACACATTACTTTTTGATAAGTGCTTTGTTGATCTCTCCTAATTATTCCCCAGTTAGAAGCTTTTCAAAAGGGGTTGACACTCAATGATATTTTAAAAGAAATGCATAGAAATGTGTGTGTGCATGCTGCTGATACTGGTCATTCCTGAAGTATGAACGTGAACATTTAGGATCTCAAGCATTTCCGGATGTGTAGAAATGCCTTCTAAGGTTTTGGAGCTGTCAGAGAAAACTACACCAGTACATAATGAAGACCACACTGAAAGTTACTGTATACAGAAAATAAGTGCAGCTCGAATCCTCTGAATGAGTTTTTGTGAACACCAGGATGAGTGAGTGGAAAAGTAATGGGTGACTACTGTGGAATGCATGGCCCATGTAATTAGGACACTTCTAGTTTCTACTAGGTACCCAGGGACTCCGTCTCACAGAGACGTGGAGTTAGGGCATGGCCTTTCTTTTTAATTTATAGCTTTTATTGTTTTGAGAATTTCTTGTGTGAGTACTGTATAGACATCATTTCCACTATCTTCCTCTTCCAACTTCTTTAGCATCTCCTCCACTATATTTCAAGTCCACTTTATCTTTGCTTTATTATTGTCTCTCTTTCTCTCTCTCTCTCTCTCTCTCTCTCTCTCACACACACACACACACACACAAACACACACACACAAACACACACACAGACACATGATCTACTGAGTCCATTTTATGTTGCTGTGTACATGAATTATATCTGACTACGTGGGATTCGATAGCTTAACAAGGATCTCATCTCTGGAAAAAACTGATTCTCCTAGCAGCCACTGATTGCTCTTAATCTAGGTATGAGTTTTTCTCAATGATAACATTTCAAAGAAATGGCACCTACAAGAATGGCATTTTTAGGCTTTGGAAGAATTATATCTCAAAAGGCAAAAACAAGAATTTAGAATTTCAAGTTATCTAAATTAAATGTAGTAGAAAAGGTGGTCAGGAGTCTACAGTAGGAAGAAAGCTTTCTAAACCACAGTAAAACTAAAGACACAGTAGTGTCTTAATGGGCACTCCACAGAACCTTTCTGAAGTTTGGACTTTCTGAATATGTGCAAGGGAGGTGACTTGGAACTCACACAGCTCATAAAGTCTTCCTCATCATCTGTGAATGTTAGCCTACCATTAGAATACCCCCGTGTTGCCGATGCTTCATCATCCAGCAGTCCCTTCACTTAATCAGACAAATTAAAGACTTCAGTCTCCTGTCATTTCTGGGGTGGGGGTACTATGGGGTTGGTGTAATGTTGAGAGAGAAGGTTCTAACATTTCTCTGTGGGTTTCTGTCTCAAACCTCCCTCTGGTATTCTGTGATCTTTGTAAATCTCTGGAGTTCTTACAAGCAAACAAACATTATAAAATATTCCCTTTCATGAAAGTAGTTATGATTTACTTTGTGACTGGTGCCATTACCATTTGTTTTCTCTGTCTTGTATGTATCCAGCATTATCTTCATCCTTTTCCATTCCTTTAGCTCTTTTTCTATATCACTTTTTTTTGTGTTCATTTAATTCTATGCAAGTATGAATACAAACACATGAAGCAAACTTAGTGGTAACTACCATTCACATTTCTAACTTTGTTTTGGGTATGAAAAATACCAGATTGATCCCTGAAGGAGAGGACCAGAGATGGTAAGGTTTGCCTAGCATTCCATTGTTTTTAATTTCCCAGAACACCACATTCTATTTGAAGGAGCACTTATGGTATAAAATTTCAGTAACCTTGTAACAAAGATAGTTCTTAATGATGGCAATGGGATCTCAGGGCCCTCACTTATAAATTATGATGTTATATGTCATACAAGAAATATATAACTTGTGCTTTAAAATGTATCAGGAAGAGAACCAAGTGTTTAAATTAATATTTTTAATTAAGCTCTTGAAAATGAATGAAAAAATCATGAAATTTTTATGAAGGAAAATGCTTAAGAGCAAGGTTACTTATGAATTACATTTCCTACAGGAAAGCAAATGATTGAAAATAAAGCAGACTATTATTTTAAATGTTCTTGAGGGGACAATGAGAACTATTTACAGCAATCAATGTATTTATTGAGTTACACAAAAAATAAGATACATGCAGACTTACATGGCTTCTGAATTTCAATCACAAAATAATAAACTACAAACATATCTGGGTAGATGGAAAATGAATGTGTTTCTTTGTCAAAAGTAATTTAAAAAAGTTAAACTGACTTCAAATTTCAGAAATCAAATCTATGTTCAGTTCTGTCAAAATAGGGAAAGAGGGCAAAAACCAGATTATTTCAAATTATTCTTATTAAGAAAGATAAAATTGGGGGAATGACAACCAAAAAACAAGGCAAAATACTAATTATGTATGTTAATAATTGAATTGACATGCATATGATGTTTTATGAATAGCTCATTTAACAAAGGTCCTAGGATGGTCATATCTTTTATTAATAGCTAGGAATATTATCCAATATGGGAAAGATAGAAAGTTTTACCTAGGAACATTTTTCCAGGGTAGGCTGTATCAAGCAGTGATGCTAAAAGTATAAAAGGGATTTCCTGAGTTCACTTGTTCCTAGGCTCAACCTCTGCCATAGGGACTGGAGAACATCCATGCCCCTTCTGTCATGAATTGGATAAATTTTGAAATCTTATCACAGATTTCTATTTATCCAAACCTTAAAAAATTACATTAGAACATTTTAGAGCTATCAAAAGAGCTTGTTAGAAAATAATTTTTTTCTCAACATTAGATTTAAAATTTCTACAAATGAAATAATTTGACCAGACTAAATTTAAACACTCATAGACATAAACCACGTTGTAAGACCAATGCATCCACTTCTTGATGCCTTTAGAGAGACAATAAATAGCTGCTTCTCTATGACCACTCAGCTTGTGTGGTTTCGCTTACTATTTACATTTTTATTTGCTTGGTTATTTATGTAGAAAGATGGGGTAAAAATCCTGTGTATATAAAATGTGTAGTTTTTTGCACCTGCAAGCCTAGCATTTAAGAAGATAAAATGGAAGATCATGAGTCAGGCTAGCATGGGCCATAGAGTATGACCCCCCCTCTCATACGTGTATATAAACATATTACAATGTTTACTTTATTACACTATACAATAAAATTTTAGTCCTAATAATGAGATCTGTAGTCTTTTGAATGTGTGTTTTAAAACTAGAGCTTAAGAACCAAGTAAGAGTAGCTTTTATTCATACTTGGTTTAGGCTTAAGTATCTTTCAAATATAATTTGTGTTCAAAAGGGGAAACTCTCACGTCTGGATCTCCAGGAAGTTGTTTTTTTCCCTTTAAAATCTATGATGATCTGGGAAACTTAGGAGGTCTGAACAACAATCTAAGCAACAATCTATCAGAGGTTATATTCCTGCCTATTCTTCAGTGGAGGCTGGTGGTCTCTGGGCTTGCAAAAACTTACCTTAGTGATATAGGAACTGGTTCCTTAAGAGAATTAGTAATGTCTTTCATGGTAAAACTTTAATTTCGATTGACTTCTGTAATTACTCTGTGAAAATAGATACTCCTAGAGGCTACTTATCACAAAAATCTGTGAAGAACTGTTAGCAGCTGTTGGGCCACACACCTTGATCCCGTTAGGCTCATTTTGACTGTACTGAAAGTGTAGGCTTTCATGAAGTTGCTGGTCACTCAAAGGAAGAATAACTGATGTAGAACAGCTCAGCTGCTGCTCAATGTTACAACTTGGCATTTTCAAAGATTCCTTTCCTCTCTTTTGCCACCCTCAGGTGGCCTAACTTGTTCACAAACTGGCCTTCTCAAGACAGAGTGGTTACAAGGCAAGAATCACATGTAGAGTGTGGGGCATGTCAGTAGAAAAGCAGAAAATAAAGTGTGGTCTCTTTTTTTAAGAGTGGAAAAAAAACATTCAAGGGGACCTGACATCCTCAAACATTCAGGCAAAACGGCAATGCACATACAATAAAAATAAATTATTAGGGGTTAGAGAGATGGCTCAGTGGTTAAGAACACTAACTGTTCTTCCAGAGGACTTGGCTTCAATTCTCAGCACCGAAATGGCAGCTCATAACTGTCTGTACTCCATTCCAGTGATCAGACACCTTCACACCAATGCACGTAAGATAAATTTATATAGCTTAATTTTTTTTTTAAAAAAAGTGAATCAGTGCTCTAGAATCCCTCTCTATCCTGTCTTCCTTAGCAGCACTTTGGCCATATGTTCAAAACTAAAACAAATGCAGGCAGGGCTGTGAGGGGCACAGGTACACTTAAATTAATACAATTACTTATGGACTACAAATAGGAATGCTTCCTTTGGTGCTTCTGAGCCAGCACTTAGAAAGACAGACAAAAGAGTAACTTCCATCCACCAGAATAAAGAAACCATGGATGTCTCAGCTAGGGTTTAGGAGATTTTGTGATAAAGCACCATCACCAAAAGCAACATGGGGAGGAAAGATTTTTACTGTTTTACAGCTTGTAGTTTATCATCCAGAGAAGTCAGTGCAGCCTTGGAGAAATGCTGCTTACTGACTTGCTGCTCAAGGCTTGCCCAGTCTGCTATCCTAGAGCACCCCAAAGCTTGGAGCCTGGGGTGGCATCAACCACAGTGATCTGGGTCTTCCCGTATTAATCATCAAATAAGAAAAGCAACCAGAGGCCTTACCACTGGCCAAGCAGGTAAGGTCATTTTCTCCATTGAGGTTTCCTATTCAGAAATGAGGAGTATCAGGAGGACATAAAAATAGCCAGCAGTGTGTATGGGAACTGATATTTGATTGTTACTCAGGATCTGCTTAAGTGCAATGCTTCAGCTTTGCAGTGATTTCAACCATGTTCCTAACAGAAGTTTTTTCTAAGTATTATGAATAATACTACTCTCTTAAAACTTTTTACAAATTTTTAAACGTGTAATATTGAGAAAGTACTTTGGTACAATTCTGACTTTTCTCTGTCCTTGGTTCCCACAGAAAGAGTAGACTCTGTGTGTGCATGTTGTTCCCTAAGAAAACTTTGAAACCCAACCATGTTTTGATCTAGATTTAAGTGAAATATTTTAATCCTCAACTATGCCTTGGAATGTATCGTGTTTGACGAAACAACATCAATAAAACTAATATCTTTGTTTACTGCTATGAAACACCTTCTGTAGATATGAAAATCATAGGACAGCATTTTTCCTTCTGTCTTTTAACATGTGAAACCCCCTAGTAGGTTTCCTAACTTGTAAAAAATATCTTTGCACTCAAAATAAATCTCCCTAGGACTTATTGAATATGCTTCTATCCTCCAAGGCCTTGTTAAATGTGCTACCCAAGAGTTTAATTTTATATTCATAAAAGAAATTGCCCACTGCTAGTTTTGGTCTTAATCTTTGCCATTGCATTATAAAATAGTGTATTATTCTCTATGCATTATAATATGCTCTAGATCTTTGTTTTGTATATATCTAGTGGGAATCTCTCTTACATGAGCCTATACAATTTTAATCTTTTTAAAAGTAATTGTGATAAAATAGATTAAAAGTATAAAGAGTGACTGAGGATAGGCCTTCTGTTGGGACTGTGTTCATTATTTATCTTTTGTAGTTGCCATAACTGGGCACAGAAATTGGATGTTCTTTCCTATGATCACACACAATTTAGATGGAGAAGGAATAAATAATATAATCACAGTTTTCTCACCAAGGCATCAATTTCCTTTATATCTTTTCATTCTGTAGAACTAAGTTATACTTAACTCATGGTTAAGTATAATCTGAAGCCATTGGGTTTGGTTTTTATTCTGCATGCTTGGGCAGGTAGGAATACTCTGCCATCACAAAAGTCATAGATGACAAAAATTGGTAGCAAGCAATGCCTTTTGATAGAAGATCTCCACGGGACACAATTTTTCAAACTTTTAAATGCAAAGGTCATTTGGAACCTTCTGGCATCCTCCTTGATATTTAGGTCATCTTGAAAGTTTCTATTCTTTGTCCTGTCATGAAGAATAAAAACAGCCTAGAAAACAGAGGTATTTTAATTTTATATTTGCTATTATTTCAGGTTTTCACTCAACTGTGTAGTGTTCTTCTAAATACTGGAAGTGTGAGTATTGAAGGCAGATTTCCAAGTTTCAATTACTACTGCTGCTTGATGAAAGGTCTCCTGAGCACACACATGAAAATTCTCTCACTTGAACGAGTAGAAGTTAATCTATAGCGCTGGTGCATGGGTCCTTCATCATAGCACAAGATTCTCTAAATCTGTTTTTGCTGTGACTCTGGGGATGCCATCACTTGTCACTCTGCCCAGTAGAGCATGGTGTAGCACCTGCTTTATATTGTACATTGTGACAAAATATCCTCTCAAGCAGCCACACATTTTTGCTTATCCCTGTGGAGGTTGGTTGCTTTTTTTATGCTCAATTAAATCAAACTTCAGCCATTCCAATAGGACACTGACCAAGCTTCCTCTACCTGTCAATCATTTCTTGCATGATATATAGAGAGAAAGAATTAAACTTGAAAGCCAAAACAGTATTAACTTTTAAAGTTTTGAAGGAATTAGAAGACTTAATAGTCTTCTATTAAGTAATAAATATAATAAAATAAATAGTAGGACTGACTAAAAGTATATGTTAATGTGTGTGTATGCATTTGTAGCATATAGTCATCTACACTAAAAATGTTCAAGAAAATTTCAAATCAACAAATTTGATTTATTTCACTGTAAAACATTTCCAAAATTTAATGAAATATATTAAACTGTAGTGATGTGGGAGTGTTCTCCTGTATTTTGTATTACTCTTATTGGTTGAATAAAGAGCTGCCTGGCTTATAAGATGGGCCAGCCCTTAGGTGGGCGGAGTAGACAGAATGGAAGTTCTGGGAAGAGAGAAGGAAGTGAGCCAGACGCCTCGAGCCACCCTTGCAGATGGATGCAGGTTAGACCTTTCTGGTATGTCACCATGTGGTGACTTACAGACTTTTATAATGGGTTAGTGTATGAGGTGAGGGCTAGCTGGGAAAAGGCTAGTGATAATAAGCCAGGCAGAGTTTAAATGAATACCGTCCTCACATGGTTATTTCGGGTGCAGGCGGCCAGCGGCTGGGTGCTTGGAACATACAACCCCCACACCTCTCCCCCATTTACAAAAAATCCACGGGTTCTTATTGTCTGTGAAAACAAATAAAGAACCTTTCCGAAATATCATGTCCTTAGACCCATATTTGGAAGTCATAATACCTTGAAAACATATATGGTGGTTTAGCTTGGCAGTCCATATAATGAGATGTCTTTCTGAACTTAGCTCCTTTATAGTTAAGAAATGTAAAGAAAACACAATAAAATACATAATCCAGACATTCCGTGAATTTTCCATGTTTACATGGATTATTTTTCTTATTTTTTTAATCTATAACTATATTCTGTCTCTTTACCATTTTTTTTATTAAGGCATTGTTTATTACCCTATGTATATATTTTTTTTCCAAGCCTAGGTACATCCATACAACAGTGTGACCTATTTATAGGTATTTTATGTCTGAATCTGTAATATTATGAATCTGTAATTCTTACTATCCAGGAGCATTTCTCAAAATGTTAAGTGTGCTATATAAGAGAAATACAGCCTGTTTACAATCTAAACCTTAAGTGTGCTTTTGTTATGATAATTAAGGCAGCCCCCTTCTTAGATCAGCACAGCATGGCAGAGCCTGAGCCAGATGTGCCCCTGAGCCACACAGCTCCAGGCACACAGTGCACAGAGCAAGCCCACATTGCAATCAAGCAAGCAAGCTGCAACATTCCACTCAGAAAACCCCACCGAAATGGTCTGTCTCCCACCAGAGCCAGAGGCCACATTGGTGGCACAGACTGTAAACTGGTATTTCAAAACTGTCAGTTTCTAGTAGACCTGATCTGCCAAGGACTCAGCTGCTTTAATCCTGACTCTGAGCAGGCAAACAAGCGTCCAGTCCCAGAAAAGCCAGTGAAATGCTTTATAGCTGGAGTTTGCGCTGGCCGCACAGCCAGAAAACCCCGTTTCAAAACCAGCTCTGAAGTGTTGCTTTGATGAGTCAGGAAATCTCTCTTAAAGGAACTATGGCAAGCCGCCAGCTGTGCTAAACTTTATATATGTATCTAGATTTCTTTTTTAAGCCCCCTCAGGTTTTACGTGGAGTCAGCCAACCACACGTTGGGCAGCCAAACTGTTGTAAATGGGGGAGAGGTATGCGGGTTGTATGTTCCAAACACCCAGCCACTGGCCCGCTCAGCGGCTGGCCACCTGCACCTGAAATAACCACGTGAGGACGGTATTCATTTAAACTCTGCCTGGCTTATTATCACTAGCCTTTTCCCGGCTAGCCCTCACCTCATAAACTAACCCATTATAAAAGTCTGTAAGTCACCACGTGGTGACGTACCAGAAAGGTCTAACCTGCATCCATCTGCAAGGGTGGCTCGTGGCGTCTGGCTCACTTCCTTCTCTCTTCCCAGAACTTCTCTTCTGTCTACTCCGCCCACCTAAGGGCTGACCAATCTTATAAGCCAGGCAGCTCTTTATTCAACCAATAAGAGTAATACAAAATACAGGAGAACACTCCCACATCACTGTAGAAAATGACTAAAATCATAGAATGTTCTTGTAGGTAATCTTATATAAATGGAATAATCTGAGAATCTGTGGAAATGTCTTAGAAATGTTTAAGAGTATCAACAAGATGAATGTACAAAAATCAAATGAATTTCATGTATTAGCATACACCATCAGAAACTTAAAGGTAAAGAAGGCCTTGCCTCAAAATATCAGAATAACCAATAATGTATCTGAACATTATTTTTAAATAAGTATAAAGTTTTGAATACAGAGATTTGTGAATGAAAATGAAGGTAAGGGAGTGTAGCCACAGTGTAACAGTCCTAAATTGTCATATCATCAAGTTGTCAGTTTTGTCACTACATTAAAGTATGACTTCAGTGCATTTTACAGCCAAATCACAATTATACTACATATGACTATTTATAGCCCAGACTGATCTACAGATCTTAAACTTAGTATCTCCCTAACTCAGTCTATCGAACAATGGATTGCAGAGATACACCATAACAGAAATATCATTTTTTATTACTGATAGTTGAACCAGTGTGTGTGTGTGTGTGTGTGTGTGTATACATGCTATCTAAGAAGCTTCTGTATAGAAAGTGACATCTTTAAAATAATATAGTGACAGACTGTAGGATGAGTGAAAACATCCAAACTATTCATCTGTCAAGGCATTTGATATACTGAATATGTAAAATAAAAGTCCCAAAAGTTTAGCAACAAAAATAATGATCCTTTCAAAAGCATGCTAAAGAACTAATAGACAGCAAACATTTCTTAAAAGAGAACTTGCAATGGTCAAAAGATTTAAGAAAGAAGCTCATTCTCACTGCTCACCAGGGAAATGCAAGTGATACAGAACTGAGATGTCATCTTACCCTAGTTTAAAGATTGATCCCAAAATTGTGGAGTAAGGGGACCACACCTCTGCTTTTGCTGGGAGTGCAAATTGGTACAACTACTTTGGAAATCAGTATGGCTGTTTCTCAGAAAATTGGCAATCAATGTACCTCAAGACCAGGCTACATCAATCTTGAGCATGAACCCAAAGAATCTCAATTATACCATAAGGATAAGCATTATTCATAATAGTAAGAACCCGGAAACAACCCTTGTGCCCCTCAACCAAAGAATGGATAAGGAAAATGTGGTACATTTGCACAACAGAGTATTGCTCAGATGTAAGGAGCAATGGCCTCGTGAAATTTGCAGGCCAATGGATGAAACTAGAAAAAAAAAATCATCCTGAGTGAGGTAACAGAGACCCAGAAGACAAGCATGATATGTGCTTACTCATAAGTTGATATGTGTATTAAAGTCCAATATAACTAACCTACAATTCTCAGCCCCTGAGAGGCTAGACATCAAAGAGTGCCCAAAGAGGGATGCATGGATTTCCCTGGGAAGGGGAAATAGAAGAGATCTGAGTAAACTGGGGACAAGGATGGGAAGAGTGGAGAGATGGGAACTTGAGGGAGCAGGTTGGGCAGGCTGGGCACATATTTTGTTCAAGCCCACATGAAGCCTGCCCCTTTCTGAATGCAGACAGAGGAGAAGTGGATGGGGAGGATGTAGATGACAGTGGGGGAGGGAGCAGGAGGATATGAGGGAGGTGAAACTGTAGTTGGTATGTAAAATGAAATAAAAAATGTTAATAAAATTAAATTTAAAAAATACAAAAGAGATTCCAGAAACAATGTCGATAAAATTAAACTCATGTATTTTCATAAGAATTTCAATTAGTACAGAAATTATTAAAACAGTATGGAGATTTCTCAAAAAATTGAATCTACCACATGGTTGGATAGTTCACCAACTGTGCATATAGCCAAAGGAGACAGTCATATCAAGGAATAATCATATCCCATGATGACTGAAGCTCTTCTCCCGAGAGCTAAAGCGGAACCAAATGATGTGTCCATTGGTAGAATAAGAGAGAGAAAAATGTGTGATATAGACAAAGTCCTTTTCAACCTTATAAAATGAATGAAATCCTGTCATTTTCAGCAAAATGGATGGAATTGTAAGCCATGTTGGTAAGTGAACTTAGGCAGGAAGTATGATGAGAATAGAGAAAGAGATCTTAAGGGAGGTGGGGAAGGAAGGCAACAGATTATATGATATAAAAACACAAGGGGAACAGCTAGGACAAGGAAGGAAACTGGTCATAGTAAGGCAGGGTCATAGTGGAAGGGGAGTGGCGGAGAGGAACGAAAGTGATCAAAGTATGAAGACACCATGCTTTGTGTGAAAATGTCATAATAATACCCACAGTTAGCATACCAGCCTAAACATTTAATTAACATTAATAAAAACATGAGGGAGAATAGAGCAA
Source organism: Dicrostonyx torquatus (assembly GCA_028555095.1). Taxonomy (NCBI): domain Eukaryota; kingdom Metazoa; phylum Chordata; class Mammalia; order Rodentia; family Cricetidae; genus Dicrostonyx; species Dicrostonyx torquatus. The sequence continues at coordinate 6,122,206 of JAQHUG010000065.1, forward strand.
GTACTGCATGTTCTCATTCATTGACACACACTAGTAAGTCAGCCTTGTAGAGGAATGGGATAGCAGTAAACGAGATTAAGAGTGGAGAATCAGAGTAATGGGGCACTCAGAAAGAGGCACCGTCTCGCTGGTCTAGTGAAAGAATTATTTGTGGCTTTTCAGCAGTGCAATAAGTAAGTAAAGATTAATAAATTATAAACTGTTTACAAAGACTAGAAGAAAAAGTATTTAGCATTTAACCATGATGTGTGTTTGAAGGGAAGAAATTGCTGCTTTGATTTGATCATTATACACAGTCCACATGTAAAGAATCACAACAGCCTATAAATAGAGCTGGGCATCATGACATATAGGACACTGGAGGTAGAAAGTTCAAAAGTCTGAGCTAAACAACAAACAAGTACATGCAAATATAATAGTTTAAGAGAAAAAAAATCATAAAATATAAAATAATATGTTTTACTTATTAAAAAAATAAAACACAAGAGATTTTTTTCTAAGATGTTATAAGAAACACTTATTATATATATTATATAGGTTATAACCTATATATATAGGTTATATATAGGTTATAACCTATATATATAGGTTATAACCTATATTATATAGGTTATATATAACACTTATTTCATAGGTTCTGGGTGTATAGTATCTAAATAACTTCATAGGTTCTATGTCTACAAAGTTATTTATATATTATTTTCCCTCTGGAGAAACAGTGTTTCCTGATGACATATGTTGTGAGATGAAATGATGGTTTACCTTAGAATATTGTGAGTGTTGGTGACTGGATGAGTTTACTACAAAGCCAGAATGATGTAGGAAGTTGAGGAACAAGCATATTAAACTATATAAAGAAAACTAAATTGAATCATAATTCAACCCTAGATTTTAACCTTATGTCTACTTATTTAATGACCCTTGTGGAGCATTTTGCTTCTCCTTGAACATTAGATTTCTTATCTGAAGAGGAGGTTACACATCTAATTATCTCAAGTGCATTCTAACGTTAGCATCTTGTGATTCTGTTCAACTCAAATAATTTACTAATAATAAGTGTGATATTTATGAAGAATCTGTAAAGTGTAAAGTATTCTTCTACGTGACTTATAAATCTGAGCACACAACACTCCCATGAGGCACCATTAATAACTTCTTGGAGATGACCCAAAAGCCTGTCAAACTTTTTTCTTCAAATTCACCGAGCTGACCTGAAGCATAACTTGTAAAGAAAATGAAGTACGTAAGAGCAGCGGAAGGACAACATGGTAAGCAAAGACCGGAAGTCCTTTGCCAAAGTATTTTTCAATATTGGGAATCATCTATCTAAAAACACATTTCAATAGTGAAAAACAACAACAAAAAAGGCAATTCCTACAAGAGTTGCCATGAGGTTAATTGGGTCTGTTTATCTTGCTGAGAAAGGTATGACATTGCTATTCCTTATTTCTGGGTTTTTGTTTTCTGGCCAAAACCAATGAATGCTTTTCTGTGTAGACTTCTTATGTATTCTGTCAAAAGCCCATTCCTCCCCATGCCTATCCTGCCAAATGGCTGCCCTCCATACTGGCTTAACTCAAATAGTACGACATCTTTTTTTCGTTTTCCTCTTCTCTGCTTTCCTCGTCCAGGAAGCAGCAGAGAGATTTACAGCATACTTGTCCTGGAGTTATTCTTTCAAACTCATTACATTGTCCTAGAGTTAAAAAAAAAAATCCTTACATCCTTCCCTTTAGCAGAGCCACATTAATGAGAACAGAATCTCAGAAGATAGGAACATTGCTTTGTCATCCAGTAGGAGAACAGGTGAGAGAAAAACACACTATGTGTGGTGCCCAGTAGGAAAACGAATATACTACAGATAAAATACACACATTCAGTTACTTTAGACACCTACAAACTTTATTTCCTCAGTTCAGCTAATTTTCCTCTTCTCACACTTGGCCATTTACTGGCTCAATGAGCATTTCTGATATTTCCAGGGTAAACTTTTCCCTTCAATTAATTCCCTCTTATTTTAATCAGTGGGTTTGAGGCCAGAAATAAGAAGAGAAAGAGAGAAGAGTTTGGAAAAACAGACCTAGATAAGATAAAGCTGCTTGGCTCCTGATTTATCTCCTCCCCTTCCCTTAGAGTTCCAATCCATTAGGAGGTTTGAGAGGACTTATCAGCATGGGGGATTCCAGAGTTGAGCCTCCTTATGAACCTCCTCAGCCTGAGTCTGTCATAACTGCTTTGACAATATTTAGTAAACACTGTCAGAGAGAGGAATGATCAGATTCAGTTTCCTATTTTTTTTTTACCTTATCTATTTCCCTTTTCTCTTTCTTGGGCAAATTTTGAGTCTATAGAGGATATGGACTGGATCAATAATATTATTTCTTAAGTTTAGGTTCCTATGAAATACTATCCTACACACACAGTAAAAATATGTGTATGTTTAAATGTATATGCATATATGTAAGTTTAAAAAATCATCTAGGTATCAAGATTCTTATTTTTCTACAATTTGGACAAAACTACGCTTAATTTAAAGTATCAGACTATTTCAACCCAATGATAAGGATTTGTTCTAAAAGAAGATAATTTTCTTTATTTAAAATGTCAATTTAGTGACATTATCAAAATGACTGTGAGAGCCGTGTTTAAATGAGGAGAGGGTTTGCATTGGCCGTTTGTTTTCTATTCCTGCATCATTTAAATCCATCCGTGTATTTGTTGGATGGATCTCATATCCAGTTGGGTTCAAGTGCTATTACACTCTTGAATGATTATTTCAATCCATGCCTCACACAAATGGCCTGCTAGAAAGACGCAATAAAGCCGCACTTTGTGGTACTGAGACCACTCATGCCATTACAGAAAGCACAGTGTCAGCACTTTCGTCTCCATTACACAACCTATTTGTCCAGACATTATATACACAGCCATAAAATTCTGCTTGGCTGTAAGGTATTAGTTCGGTCCTTGAATAAACAATTAGATAAAAACTATAAAATGACTAAGACAATTGATTAAGAGTGAAGTTTGAGTCAACTGTGCCTGTGACCTGGCTCAGTGTCACTAAGCAGGGTTCCTCAACAGACAATCTCAGGGAAGACACAAGCATCTGCTACTGGCTATGTTTAGTGATTTACTTGTTTCCTCTATCATCTATCTATCTATCTATCTATCTATCTATCTATCTATCTATCTATCTATCTATCATTCTATCTATCTACCTTAGCTCATTTATGAGGTTATAATATAATTATATAATTTCTCCACTTTTATCAATTCAAAACCACCAATATGCCCTCCCACCTTGCTTTCAAATTCATAGGTTCTTTTTTTCTTAATTGTTGCTATATTCACACACACACATACACACACACACACACACACACACACATATATATATATAATATAACCTACTCAGTATGTATAACTTTACATGCTTATTTGTTTTTAGATTCTTTTCATAGTAGGAAGAAAATTTCAATCAGATTAAATTGACAATAAAAAGAATAAAACCACCCTGAATACTGAGTAGTGTGTTGGTAATAGTTAATATACAAACTGAAAGGCTTAGGAAGGATCTGTGAGCATAGGTGATTATGGCCACTTAAAGTGACAGTTTGATGCCATTGGGAAAAATAGGAAGAGTATCTTTGTGAGAACATAAAACCAACGCGAAAGTGAGAGATAGTCATAAAGTTTTCCTAGGGATATTCTGTATGATGCAACCAGGCAGACTTTTGATATCAAGGGATATAAATGTACCTGTTAATCAAGCAATATTAAAACATGTGATTAGATAAGACAAAAGTGTAATGAAGAGAGGTGGTAAATGGTAAATAAAATACAAGTTGTAGAAATAAATATTCCTACAATGGTTAATTCCCACTGCTTGACCGAGGTTCTTTATGTCATTGAAAACTGTCATAAATGTTAGGACAGAACTTTCAATATCCTATATCTTTTTGATGCTTAAAGAATCCCTTTTATTGAGATGAACCCCATGGTTCCATCTATGGTTCTTTCTATACTATAGTTTCCCTTTCCAAACATTTATTTATTAATTTAGGGTGGTGTGTTCATAAATACACATACCATATAACTATATAGATGTCAGAAAAAACTATCTGAAGTAATTTCTTTTCTTCTTCCATGTGGGGCCCTGGGAGAGAACTCAGTTCCCCATCCTTGGCAGCAGGCACATTTATCTACTTACTCATCATTCCAGCGCTCTCTGCTCTATTCTCTCTCCATCAACAAATTATCCTTCACTTGTGGAATTCTGCCACACAGTCTAAGGAATAAAAACATTTGTCATCTTTTTTATTTTATGCTTAATCATTTCCAGGGTATTAAGTGTTTTGCACAATGTTCACTCGTGTTGCTTTTGGTATTTTCCACAGTTATAATACATGGAAAATTAAGAATCCAAGCCACTGGAAAAAATATTGCTACATCAAGAACACTTCACATCTTTAAAATCAAATCTTGAAAGAGTTGCAGTGAAAAATATGAGATAAATTAGGTGACAGGGAGATTACTATCAAATTTTTCAAACAAAATATTCAAATCAGAGTGAAAACTAGAGGGATAAATTACCTCCAGAGAAGCCAGGAAGAAACGCAGTGCTAAACATCTCTTGTAACAACCCATTGATGGCTAGAGCATCAGCAGGATTTCAACAATGGTCTGAACAACATGACAAGACCATTTCTCTAATAAAATTGAGAAAAAGAATCTCATCTAATATGCTCTATCCTATTTTCTTTGTTAGCAAGTAAGTTAATGATATATTTTCATTCAGTGATGAGAGAAAATACTCTTACATAGAGAAAGAAACTGCAGAATTCATTTGAAAACAGAGCAAGCAAATGAATTTATTGGAGATAGTTTCTTATTGTAGATATTAACTAAGAACTTAAACCAGTATAGAATAAACTTGCCTTTCTTGGATGAGTGGTTATTTCTGACAAAAGCAACAAAGGAAAAAATTTACCTCTACAATCAGTCCCCTGTTCCTAATGAGAATCCACAGTAGTCAATATTTCAACAAAGCCATAAACAGAATAATTTCTAATTTAATGAATGAGATATACTTTATAACAAAATTTACATAGGAGAGAAGCAATTGAATTTCCTAGCAACTATTTCAGGCCTCTGTACAGTAGGCATAGTTCAGTAGGTATAACATTAATTTTTAATAAATTAAAATTATTTCTAAAAGAGAAGAATGAGAAATATACAAGTAGTATTGCACAAAATTCATCTTTGACACAGCAATAGCAGCCACAAAAGTATTAGTAGAAACAATTCTTTAGTTTGACTGTATAGTGAGGAACAAAGGAAGATGGCACTAGCTCAAAAAATGCAGGCTTGAATGTTGACCAACTATACACTGAATTGTCTAACTTTCTAAACTTTGAAAATGTACCAAGCTGTAGAGCTCACTATGTCAGTAGCACTCCTGACTTCTAAGTATTATTTTGCAAGTTACATCAACTGATTAATTATTCCTGATGATTCTCTACGGATGTGAAGTACACTGAACACTCTCTAGTTTATCAGTAAGGAATAGTGACTGATAAAGTGAGCTGTGTAAATGTAATAATTAAACTTGCAATAAATAAAGCAAGGTTTTTTTCTTAGTAGACCGCCAATACTTGAGTAACTGATTAAAAGGACAGGTTACACTTTATACACCTGTATAGATTAAAAATTTGTCCATTCTTGATAGTAATCTAGGATGGTTTATAAAAACTGCCCTCATAGTTGAGTCAAATAATGAAGTAAATCTCTTTCTTTTAGAAACCTGAGCATGCTGTTTTCTCCTGCCCCTAATAACCCAACTCCTCCCCAGATAGTTAACTATGTTTGTGCATTGGCCTCAGAGAAGAGAAAAAATAAGTCTGCTGAGAACTATGAGACTAGAATACATGAAAGCATTTGGCATATACCTTCTTGGTATTCCATATGCCATTTGCATATTTGAATCTCAACCAACGAAGCAATCCTCTGTGAGGCCTGAATGATTTTATTGAGAGTGTCCCTTACTCTCTTACAGTTTTGTAAGTCAATGATATGAGTACACAGGTTTTCCTGACTTCAAACGTGCTTACTTCCTCGTAAACTCATTGTAATTTGGAACTCTTTTAAGTAGAAATTGTATTTAAGACACTAAAGAACTAACTTCAGAGTTTAGCATCACTGCACGCTGTAGAATATTGATTATTTACCATTATTATTATGTAGCTGATGGGCTTAGCTGAGGCACTGCTGGCCATATAAAATGTCACCATTTTTTTTTGAATCTGTTGACATTTTTCTCTATTTTGTATATTGTGTTTAAAATGTGAAACATTTAAATAAAGTATATCCTGCAAGGTATAGCAGAGTTTATCAGAAGGTATCTCCTGTGCCTCCATGGGTTTCAGGGTGCAGGGTTCATCCTTCCACATAGGATTTGACTGATTTTAACATTTGCATTTGAGAGAGCACTGTGTTTAACACCTAAGGGCTAAATTACCTATGAACAGGTGATGCCAACCAATCCTCAGTACATTCTTCCCATTATCTATTTCAAGTAATGAAGATAATTAGAAAATATTCTGAAAATAGACATCCATTATTATGCAACAGTAATCTCTCTCTCTCCTCTCAGATAACTCTCCAAACTAGAGTGATAACTGACAAAAAAGTCATACAAAAATACAGTTGTGATAATTAATCAATGAATGAGCAAATCCCAAACAATGCAAAGTAGCAGCCCCTTGCCACCACTGTGTCTTTTATTTTATCAGGTGATGTGAAGACTGCAGCTTACCCTGGACAGTTGACTGACAGACACCCTTTTATAATGAATAGAAAAGACTGACTTTCCTCGTGCCAAAACAGTGTCCAAACACACAAGGACCCCATTCTTTGCACTGCAATTGCATTATATATATATAAAAAAATGACTCTAAGGAAATTTTAGAAGTATTTTCTTAACTGATGAATCCATGGCTTTAAACTCAGTTTGCTTTAGTCATCGGCTCAGGCACTTCTTCCTACTTCCTATTTAAAAAAAGGAAATAAGAGAGAGAGAGAGAGAGAAAGAGAGAGAGAGAGAGAGAGAGAGAGAGAGAGAGAGAGAAGCTACTTAAATTATTCCCAGTTAATAAGGTGTCCTACACACCTTGACTGCCTCAGGCTCTGAAGGAAATAATGAGAACCGGTGAGACAATAGGCAGCCTTAAATTGCCAGACATGGACACATGCTTCCCATGCCAATTCCAACACTTTAAAATATTCTCCGGAAGTGTTTGGGTGTGTACATTGTTTGATACTCTGAAACCTGATGATTTGTAAAGGATACTGGTCAGGGTATTCTAATTGCAAGGCAGGCTTGAATCCCTTTGAAAAGGCACAGGAACAAAAGAGACTTAAGCAGAAAGCAAATATTGTCACTTCCGTAAAGGATCATAATTTTCTGGATCACTAGACTTTCTCAGGTAGAATCTATACTAACATTTACAGACAAGAGCCTAGGTGGAGAAAAGCTCTCAGATAAAAGAACCTCCTTGGGGGCCTGTGAGAATGCTCAGCAGGTAGAAATGCTTGCTGCCAAGTCTGACTACCCGAGTTCAGTCTCCTAGATCTAAATGTTGGAAGAGAGGGGGTGCTTACTTCTTTATGCTGTTTCCTGACATCCACATAAAATACATATGTCAAGGTGCAAAAATCTGGTACACATGTACACACACACATATACACACATACACACACAGACACAAACACAAATACATGCTGTAAGGTTTTTTTTTTAATTTTTAAGAGTATCCTTGGTCCAATACTCCATCTTTAATAATTGAACCAATTTTAAGATGTACTTATTTTTACTATGTTTTGCTGAATGTGTACATCTTTCTATATATTTCATGTGTGTGGGTACACATGGCAGTCAAAAGATGGTATTTATTTCCCCCAGAGCTGGAGTGAAGTAGTTGTTGACCACTGACTTGAGTGTTGGGACTAAACTCAAGGTCTCTAGTAGATCATCAAGCTTTTTTAACTGCTGAGTCATATCTTTAATCACTGAAGAAATATTAGCAAAAATTTTAAATAAGTGATGCAGTAGTTGATGAAGTATAGGAGAAATAGAAAATTAGCACCAATCATAAAGTTCTCCTTTAGAAAATGTGAACAAAGAACATTCTGATTTCTGTGAATTTTCTTTCTATAACACTTTTAAAAGGATATGGTTTATTCTAATATGCCATCAAACCATACGAAGCGGAACACATCCTTCAAGTTTTTAAGAGATGATGTTCAGAAATGATTGTTTATTAAAAGAAGGTTCAATATTTTGTAGCTAAATTATATGCATAAAATTTTGTTTTGCCACTATAAATGTTTAATAGAGGTGAACAGATAGAGATAAATAGACGATAGCTAGTAGATGAGACAGACAGATAAATGTGTGGGAGAGAAACAGTGTTTTTTATATTTTATATTTTATGCATACAGTAACTAAAGGGACTCTTCATGCCATCTCTCCCTATGGACTATTCATTAATGACAGACATCTCACAAACAGCAGGACTAACTGGGTCTTTATATAGGTGGTGAACTTTTAGGAAGGTATCAGACTATGCAAAGGAAAAGTTTGCACTGGTTAGTACCTTCTCTGGACATGAGTGGCAAGTGATTGTAGGTGAGAAACAATGGGAGAGTTTCTCAACTGTTGCCATTTTCTTCACAAAAACAATGTTCAAGAAAGCTGAACACTTTCACTCTTATGTATTTAAAGATTTTAAAACTCTAAAGTTTTCACTAAACCACATTTCTGTGCACAGATGAACACACATACCAAAGAGAGACAAATCACAAAATTTCTCATATTTATTATTTCCATATTACAGTCACACATACATTTTATTGCAGATAAGTTAATTAACTTTTCTATCATTCATACTGAAAATATGGTTTGAAAGAGAAATGCTCTCAACATCCAATAGGGAAGCCACTTTCTAAAATGTGTAAGATAATAGATAAAACAACATTACCAATTTTGATTTTGACTCAGACAAAAAATGTATTCTGAAATGTCTAAAGCTCTGGGGGAATCTACAGTTATTTGCCTGAGACACGACTTATAAGAGTACAAGCGGATGAAGGAACCAGAGATCTCCATGTGTGCCACAGCTGGGCTGGGGTCACACTTCAGGTGATTGGTCTTCTGAGAAAATGATACCAGACGGGAGCCAGAAAAACTTGTGGTTAAACAGTATGGCTTTTACTGTGAGTTTTGACTTGAGTCTTCTGAAAAGTTCCGTTTATAATACCACTGTAGATACCATGATGATGTTGTTGTCATGAGATCTATTTTTCACAGACTATGCACCTCAAAATGTAAAGGAAAGCAACGCAAGAAACCGGACAAGCAGGATGGGTAGAGAATCACATCTGGCTATGCAATTCCTTCAATGGCAGATCACTGATTTAACTACCTAAGAAACTCTGCCATCATGAAAGTCTCCATACCCTGTCTGACAACACTAAACTCATGTGTGTCTCCCTCTCTCTGAGTTATTAGATTTAAAGGTCAGTTGTCCTTTGGTCCAGGAGGGATTGGTTTCAGGACCCTTTTAGATACCAGAGACTGTAGAAACTCAAATCTCTTATGCAAAATGACTCAGTGATCATGTGTAGCACACATACTACCTTGTACTTTACATCATCTCTAGTTTGCTTTGTAATTCGTGGCACATCTTAAATGTTTTGTAATTGGTGTTAAACATGTTGTTTAGAGAATAATAAGACAAAGGTTATCCATTTGTACTCAATATACACAAGTACATTTTATTTAAAGATATATTTTATACAATAATTTCAACTCACATGTTTGTTTTAATTCACATGCCTTGTGAGTTTATGCATACAAGTGTCAAGTGTATACAGGCCAGAAGAAGGTGTTAGCTGTCTGGTATTGTCAGGTATTGGGCTAAGCAATAATTCCCTTATAAGATTATCTCTTACCAAGAATGAAAGCTAGATGCTGCATAAGGAGTACGTGTATTTTTACCATAGAAGAGAAAGGGAATATCAAAAACTTTACAAACGTTCACACAGATGGTATAGAGAAAGTTAAAACTCAAATTTTGATCAGAGTAACACCATATATGTATGTAGCACTCTGCTTTCCTTACTTTTCTTAATTATATATGTGTGTGTGATTTTTAACTCAAATTCTTATTCCTTTTTAATTTAAATTATGATATATATGTCTTATTTTAGCTGGTTCTGATCTTCTATTCTGTGATTTATGGAAAAATACTGAAGTAACAGTGAACTTTAAAGTATGATCTTAATGAGAAATAATCACGTAAGGAAACTATGTTTCTTACATTTCATGTCTTCTTTGTATCTGCTGTGGATAAAAATGTATACCTCTAAAATCCAAAACAAAACAAAAGAATATGTAGCATCAAATATTCAGCAAGTGGCCTTATTTGAAAGCAGGTTTATTTTCAGCGTGATTAGTTAAGTTTATATAAAAAGTTCTAAGATTTCTAATCCATTAAAAGGGATTTCATTTAAAAGAGAGAAAGAGAGAACAATAAAGGACAAAGTGATGCAAAAAGACACACCGTAGGATGTTATGTGATGAGAAAGGTAGAGCCAGGAAGGCACATCTGAAGCCCGGAGTTGCCATGGGTTCATCAACATCAAAAGCGCAAAGAAACAGATTCTTCCCCAATGCAGACTTAAGGGAGCACAGGACTCTGCCTATACCTGGCTTGCTTTATGACTGTCTTCCTCCAGAACTGGGAATAAATGAGTGTCTGTTGTTTGTAACCACCCAGCTTACAGTTCTTTGTGATGGCAGCCCTAGAAAACCAATACACTCCATAATTGCTGCTGGAAGGAAGATCAAATGTCTACCATGGAGAAGACCAGCTAAACTCGTTTTGATAGCAGTCAGGAAAGCTAGAAGCACTGCTTGTATATAATGGTTAGCATTTCTGCAGATGCGTATACATATTGAAGGAGACAAAAGATTTAGAGGGAGGGAGAGAGAGCATCTGGAGTTAGGAGTAGATAACTGCCTCATTAAGCCTTGTCTGTGGAGAGAAGCTGAGTGGTTCCAGTATCAGCTATTATTAAGATTAGGCACAAATAACAGCACAGTCCTCATGAATATCATGTTGTCTCATTACAGCACATAGCTGTCTGCAGTTTAAAGGAAGAGTTTTGAGATACCCTAATGAAGTAACAACTGCATGAGTTGGCAGAATTCATCCCCTCAATTTATCATCTTAAAAATGTATCGATGGGCATTATTTTTCCACCCTAGACTGTGAATCCTACCAACCACACTGTCTTTTTTCAGTCTTTAACTTCAACCAGTTTGCTTCCAGACATAGCATTCAATATTATGGCAACATCCTGCTAAATGTCCACCGTTCATTCTAGGATTTTAGCTACCTCAGTCTCGTGCAGACTGTGCACAGACAGTCACAACCATTGTGAGTTCATGTGTGTAATGATGCTGACGTGTCTGGAAAATCCCATTTCGCTGAAGATCTCCACTGCCTCTGTTTCTCACCATCCTTCCTCCCTCTCCTTTAAGATAGTCTATGATTCTTAAAGGGGGAAATCATAGAGACGTCTTAGTACAGAGCACTCCACTATCTTATTCTCTTCATGTTGATCAGTTGTGGATCTCTGTATTAATAGCTTTCTAGTGCAAAAAGGTGCTACTCTGATCAGCATTAAAATGCATTAATTTATGACTATGAAGACAAGAATTTAGTAAGGAGTTCAATATTCAATAGTATATCTTTTTAGAGGAGTAATAGTATTAAATGCACTTTCTGAGGTTTGTGACCCAGTTCAAAGTAAGCTTTTGGTTCAGTTAGTGATATCAAGCCCTAGTTATGTCTTGTGCAGCTGACATTAAGCCCAATCAGGAAGCACCTAGTTATATCCATAACCTGCAAGCCGCTATAGTACCTTGTGCCAAGCCAGTTATTATAACAGCTCCCAGAGTTGACAGCTGGGTGCAACTGTTTATTCTTCTTCTCTCTTGAGTAACACACAAAGGAATTTCCAACCCTGTGTGAAGACAAATCAGTAGGAAGACACTTCCTAGTCAGTATCAGCTGGATTTCCTCCATGTTTTCAGTAAGAGGATCTTCCGCTAAGTTCTGGAGGGTAACCAAGTAGAAATAGCGTGTGATGTTCGGGGTTTCTCTGAGACACTGCTCGTCTGTCAGTGGACATTTATTGAAGAGCCTATGGTGTTAGGAGGAAGCATTTTCTAACCTACTCATTATAGGATAACTCCATTTAAACCACACCTAAGGACACACACAGACACACATTCATACACAAACACATTTGTTCTATACAGAATTCTCTGTCAGATTATAGTTACTAAATAATGTTCCTCATATTATTGTCTCTTTCTACCTATCATGGTGTCCTTTGCTGTACATGGAACTTATCATCTCGTGAGATCCCATTTGGCAATTGTGGGTCTTAATGTCTACAGTACCAGGATCCTATTCAGAATGACTTCTTTTTTTTTTTATTAAGATTGAATACAGTGGATCTAGCTTATCATTATCTGAGTTCAGATTGCTAAGATCACATATCGTGGTTTAATAAAAATCATTCCTACTGGTGCTTCAGGTCTTGATGCAGAAAATACAGAGAATCCCATGTTTATATTTCTGTTGATGTCTCTTCTTTTTTAACACATTTTGTTTATTAAATATTTTCATGAAATTTTTAATTTTTGAAAATTTAGTATATACACAGAAATAATATTTCCTAAATATCACATAATGTTTTAATATATGTGTACCTTGCATAATAAACACCTGGGCAAAATTAACTTAAAAAAATAAAAAAAATATTTTTTTTCCTCTCCGTCTTATAAAGCTACTAGTGTTCGATCATGTGGGCATACCATAATGACACTTACTCATCCACATTGTCACCCAAAGAGTCCAATTTGTTTTATTTTGTTTTAAATCTTTCTTTTTTGTTATTTTTTTATTGAGCTCTACATTTTTCTCTGCCCCTTTCCAACTTCTCCCCTCCCCTTCAACCCTCTCCCATGGTCCCCATGTTCCCAATTTACTCAGAGAAGCAGATCTGCTGGCAAAGGCCTTCCTTGCTTCACTGAATTAAATAACATGTGGTTTTTAAATTTTTTTCATTGATAGGAGAGTTTGGGTATTTGTTCTAAGAACCTATGTGGAGATGGAGGAGTGAGTTAATATTTATATGCAAATTATTTCTTCTCATAATACACTGACATTAACTAACACAAGCCACAATGAACACAGCAAAGATTTTAAAAAATGATATAGTAACATACATGCTTACGTATTTTAGGAAATTTAGCTTTTTTCACAAAAATTTCAAAATTTTCTAGCATATACTTGATTGTCAGATCTAATCCATTATCTGTAGCCTAAAGACACACACCTTATGCTTCTTATCTATCAGATTTGTTCCAGTGTTTGTTACATTTATATGCAAGTGGAAACCAGATTAGAAAGTCTGTTTTGGTATGCTATTTATATTTACTTATTATAAAATGCTCATTTTCTTATTAACTATTTTTAACGTTTTGTGCCTATAGAGAGTAGCATGTTTCATTATGACATTTTACACATGTATCATTAAACCTTGGTCAGATTTGCTCTGCCCTCCACTATCCTCTCTGCTTCGTCCTATTCTTGCTGGTCCCACCCTTCAATTTATGCTTTTATGTTACTAACGTAACATTAAATCTAGAGTCTGTAGGTAGGAGAGTTTATTTCTGTATTAAAATGAGTATGAGATGAGTATGGTATGTACTCACTCATTAGTGGACCTTAGCCATTAACAAAGGACATTAAACTTATAGCTCACAAGCCTGCAGAAGCCAAATAACAAGGTGAACCCAAAGAAAAACATATATAGATTTTCCTGGAAGTCGGGAGCAAACAAGATCGTCAGACAAAAGTTGGAAGCACAGGAGTGGGGAAGGGGGTGGATATAGGGATTCGGGGAGAGGGTAGGTGAAAGGGAGGGGATAGAAGGGAGAAAGGAAGAACCTGGGAGAGCCTGGGAGTGTGGGAGGGTGGAAATAGAGGAAGGGTGGATATTGGAGAAGGGAATAAGATATCTACATTAA
>JAQHUG010000065.1:6139049-6157399 GCA_028555095.1 Dicrostonyx torquatus
ATGGTCTTGACCCCTTTGCTTATATTATTGGTCCTCCCTAACTTGGACTGGTCTCCAGTAACTCAGTACAGTGCTTCACTGTAGATCTCTCTGTATCTGCTTCCATCAGTTCCTGGATGAAGGTTCTATGATGACAAGGTAGTTACCAATCTGATTATGGGAAAGGCCAGTTTAGGCATCTTCTCCACTGTAGCTTAAAGTGTTAGCTGGCGTCATCCTTGTGGATTCTTGAGAATTTCCCTAGTGCAAGATTTCTCCCTAGCCCTTTAGTGAAACCTTCAGTCAAGATATCTCTTTCCTTTCTCTTCCTCTCTTTATGTCCCTCTTCTTGAGCATCCCATTCCTTCAAGTACTCATACTCCCTCCCATTCCCCCATCCCTCCCCTTCTAATGTCCCTCCCTTCTCCCCCGACCACCACTCTCAATTTTCTCAGATCTTTTCTGTAAATTTTTAAATTGTTTTTATTTATTAGCCTTTTTATTTTTGAGAATATATTTTAATTATAATATTTCACTCTTTCCTTTTCTTCCACACTGTTCTTCAAATACATGGCTTCTTTTTTTTTTTACTAGTTTTTATTGTATGCATATATGTATGTACATGTATGTACATATGTATTCTCAAATACAAGCTGTTCAGTCTGTATAATGCTACTTACATGTATGTTTTCAAGGCTGACCATTTGGCACTGGGCAACTGGTTGTTGTGATCCTCCCTGAGAAAGATCTCTCTCTCTCCTCTTCCCATCTCCCATCATTTGCCTATAATTCTTCTTGTAGGGTTGAAGCCTCATGGGCTAATTTCTGTCCACTTTGACACTTTTATTGGTGTCATCCTTGTCCTTCTCATGTTTTAGAAGACACAGGCATGAGACTTTGTGTATATATTTTGTGATACTACAAGGAGTCATATTCTCACAAAAATCTCCCCGATCTTTTGTCTTTTGTGAGACTTCTGCTCTCTCTTCTGACAGCACACACAAATACTATAACCACATTGTGAAGTCTTTCTCAAATTTCAATCCATTTTCTTCCAAAGCTCCTTCATATTGCAAAACTTCATACTTGTCTTTGTTTTCAAAAGAATCCATATTTTCATGAATCTGTTTAATTTTTACTAATAGAGGCTAATTTTCTGAGATTACTGTACATTTTATATACAGGTGAAATAAGATGATTTTTTTGTAGTTTCTGCTCTTCTGAAAATAAGCTGAAAATAATCATGCAGATCCAGACATATTAAAATATGAAGGTCATGTTGAAGATATTCTCCCTCCACTTGTTATTTCATTCTTCTTTTTAGTCTAATAGAATATGTGAGACTATATATTCCAAAATATATAGTAAAAAGTATTGTACAGGGAACATGTTTCTGACATACTGAAGGAGTTTGAAACTTAAATTAAGGGGAATATTTCTGAGAAGTATCCTGTGTAGGAAACAGTAATGTGTGAGAAAACATCCCCAAGCATAGTACAAGTGGCTGTTTATTATATTCCTTAAGGCTCGAGATACCATTACGGTACATTTCCCATATAAATGGGCTTTTAAGAGATTAAACTATGCAAGATAATTGTTATTCATTCAAATACTTGAAGGATTCATCCTTCTGGTTTTCTAATTACACTGATCTCAAAGGCTTACTTATATATACACATAAATATACATTATATATATACAAATATGTATATATTCCTCTTCAGAATATAAACATCCATATAAAATAATTCAGCCCTCTTTACAGATAAAAGTAAATCATTTTGATAGTTAACAAATATGATTCTGTACAAAATTTGAAAGGACACCCTGAAATTCACATTCTCCATCCACTTTTAGTGGCTCTCTTGCATCGGGCACCTGGAACCTAAACTTTACCTTGGTTTATTTTGTGGTTTTTGCTTTTTCCAGCAAGTTTTACAGTTAGAATCATACAACATGTAGGCTTTTCAGAACCATTTCTTTAAGTTAGGATAACTTAAATTATGATAACATTCTTAAGTTTCTTTCACAGTTTTCAGAGTTTTAAAAAAATTCATTTCTTTTTATTGTTGTATATGTCCTGGTAGTAAAATAGTGCAAATTATGTATTTATTAATTCATTGAAAGGTATCTTGGCTACTTCTAAGTTTTTTAATTATAAATGAAGCTTCTATAAACTTTTTGTTTGGATGAGAGTTTATTAATGATTTGTCTAAATACTCATTGCTTAACTACTGGATCACACACTGATAGAATATGCATCTTTAAGGCATATATATGTATATATATATTATATTAAGGAATATATATGTATATAATAGATATATACACACATGTATACATGCATATGAAACCATATGAAACCCCAGAGCCCCTTAACTTTGTTCATATTACTTATATGTATATGTGTTCATGGTTGACCACTTGGGATTGAACAATCTATGAGGAAGCTTTTTCTTAGAGAAAACTGATTCTCCTAAGCATCCATTAACCATTTGTTGCTCTTCATTTACAGATGGGACATTTTATAATTTTCATGTCCATGTTGCCTATTTGTCATTTTTATATCTTTTTGGCAACACACGCTTATCATGAATATTTGCTATTTACAGAACATTGCATTATATCCGGGGACCATTTCTCATTATTACAGAGGGGAAATGTATATTTAACAGTAGATTTAAAAAAAACTACTAAAAACATTCATTTTCTGAGGAAAGCAATAGTTTAGTTGAAAATATAACTCTTTTTAATAGGGACAGTTGCCTTATTGATTTTAGTTAAATAGATGTAGGTGTGATTGAACCATCTGAAATTTCCCCTTCTAAACAAGTTTCCACCCTGAGAAATTTGCATTTTGGCTTCATATTTGTGAGAGGTGAACCACACTCAACATGTCTTCTGTATGACATAGTCATTTCAGTGTCAGAATATTATCACTAAATTGTATGCATATCCTTAAGGCACATGTAA
The DNA here is from genome assembly GCA_028555095.1 of Dicrostonyx torquatus. NCBI lineage: Eukaryota > Metazoa > Chordata > Mammalia > Rodentia > Cricetidae > Dicrostonyx > Dicrostonyx torquatus. The sequence continues at coordinate 6,142,002 of JAQHUG010000065.1, forward strand.
AATGCTGTTCACAACATCAGTAGAGATTTTCATATAAAATCTGAGAACAAGTGTAGTATCTTACTGTCATACTGAAAGAGTATTTTGTCACACACACAGAATGCAATAGTTTTGAGTAGCAAAGTGAATGAACAAGCTATTGCTTTAAGTAAAAGACTGAATGGTTTTCATAAATTGATGCTAACCATAGACTCCAGAAATAAACACTTGACCACAACTACATTGTGCATCTGAACACTAAGTAAAAGCTGTCTAAAGTGGTATAAGTCAGGGCTTAGAAGATTCTGGCAATCCCATTTCCTGTTTGAGGAGATATTCATGTGCTTCGGCTCATAGGGTTAAACATTTTTAGTCATATAACTCTTATTTGTTGTTCTTTAGAGATAAACACCTTAACAAAGCAGTCTAAAACCATATGTTTTGTATTAACATTTTAACTGTCTTTAGTTTTGATACTATTGGTGATGGAAAATTTGTGCTTTAAAAGAAAATAATCATGAGATTGTAATTATAAATACAAAGGAGGAATATTCAGAATTGGAATATTTTATAATGTCTATATGGCTAAAACCTTGAAAGAACATGCATATGCCTATCACACTGTATGTAAGGAATATGCTCGTGTGTTCTACATATTTTTGGATTATTTCTTGTTAATTTTTATCTCTGTCACAATATATAGGGATTCCTTTAAGAACAATTGATAGTTGTGTTATTTTCTGTGGACATGTTCTAGCATATCAATGACTTACTCTCCTGGTCTAAGTGAAAGATATGAAGCAAAAACAGAACCACAAAGTGTTCAAGCAAGTACAGAAACCACGATGACAGGATAGCACAGCTCTGTTTCCACCTAGGCCCCAAAATGTCCCCTTTGTGTTACTGGAATCTAAAGCTACTTCCTTTTTTAGTATTTCAGGAAATAGTTGTTTTAAGATGCCACTTAGATCACAAGTAGATTATGATCATAGTTCATGAATGGCTGCCTGTTCTTTTCATCAATTTCACTTTCCTGTGTATCCCTCATATCACCGGCTCCTAACAGGCAACATTTGTGCCCTTCCTGAGCCTAGACAACAGAGCTGAAAGTAAACATTTGATTTGCTAAAGATGAAAAGCAGAAGTCTGGGAGAAAACAGGTCAGGAGGTGGGATCTCAGGCCATCTGGTGATAATTAAAAATTATAGTTAACATAAATGAAACGAGGGTAAGGGTCAATAGTAGTGATGGAGAAGGGTAGCTGCCAACATGTTCTTGTTAATCCAAAAATGATTGATCACAGCCACTTAAATAAAAGGATTGCTTGAACATGTCTGTAGCGATGAATTTAAATTGCCCTTCAGAGTAAGGGTGCTAAACATCGGGGTCAATCTGTTTCCAAATGTGACCAGGACAGCATCTAGGAAATGTGAAAATACTTCTCGTGCAGCACTTCAGTCACATACCGATCTTGCTGACGTCAATGGATATGATAATGGTTTGTATAGTTATTGGGCTTTAAAAATGCAGTTTGTCACCAAAGTATCTTCAATAAGCTGTTCCTCACAAATTTTCTTATTGTATTCTTCAGATAACCAAAACACATCTAGGCATTCATGTAATTATATATACAAACACATTCACATCTTCTACTATATATGAATATATTTTATTCTTCAAAGTCACATCAATTTCAATGTAGGGCATATGAAACAGGCCAGTGATTAGATCTTCAAAGGGCTCTTATCACTCTCATTGAGTAACATTTGCTTGATATTTAATTATCTGCCTCACTTTTTAACGAGTATAATAATAAAGAAGTTGGGGTGAGGCTAATGCAGTATATACATTCTATATATTGTATTGCAGTTGTCAGTTTTCTCACATATAGAAGGGTAATTAATTTTCTCAAACATTTCAAGAATGTTCTCTTTTATTCTATTGAAGAACACAATGCAATTTTAAAAAGTTAAATGATATGAAAATTCACACAACTGGCAAATACACCCAGCTAATAAAACATGTGCCCTTTGGTACTCTAAACATTTGTGAAATAAATGAGTAATGAGAAATGAATAAAGTATGATATATATATAACTGAGCATCAAAATTGTCACATAGTAGCAAAAGAATAATTTTCTAAACAATTTTGTCCCGAAGTTTCTCAGAGCAGATCAAGACTCTAGGTTGTTCTGAATATTGTGCTCTGTTTGCTAAATTTGGTTCAATTTAATCTCAATGCCATAAACACACTGACACATTTTGTATGCTATTTAATGCTTCTAATTGCATGTTTTGCATAAGTTCTATATTTTTAAAATATTTATGAATATATCAAATAGTCTTTGGGAACTCACTGAGAAGAGCCTTGGGCTTAAGCTGAGTGAAGTTATGAGCAGGGATGAAAGAGCCTATGAGCATTCTGACCCTAGAGATGATTCTGATGCAACTTGTGACCTAAATCATTAGAAGGAGAGAAGTTTCAGGGTTAGTCTCTGATGTGATTGATATGAAACTAGTTAAACAAATTAGGTGTCACAGAACATGATACCGGGTGTTTTTAAAAGCTTTGTCTAACAAGTGAGGAGAAGACAGCACATGTGGGATGGTTGCATTCATTTCCAGTATCTGTTGTCTTATGAGCCACTGTCACTTTCCCTCCAGCAGTCCAGGAAAATAAATGCAGAATCCATGAAGCCTCTTGCTTCTGGATGGAAAACTTTCAGGTCAATAGATTTTGAAATAATACACTGTCCACAAAATTGAGGAAAGACTTAATATGAACTTTTCTTCAATTTTGTCTTTTTTTTCATTGTCATGATTTTCAAAAGCAACCCCCAAAATAGAATTATACTGTAGTACTTATTTGTGAATGCAAATTCTTTAGAAGCAGTTTAGAACTATGTCCAGTATCACTACAAACAAAATTAAAAGGTTGGGCCATAGTTCATTAAACTTAATTTTCTCCAAAAACTTTAAGCTCTGGAAATCAAGTTTCCATATACTTCTTATTCTAATGATTAAGAGAGGCAGTAAGATTTGGGTAAATGTCTTAGGAAACCAAAAATGGAGGACTCCTGATTATGAATCTATTATACAAATAATGTATCCTATGCAACTACTCCCTAGAAAATATTAAAACCACATTAAAATTTCGTTTATGCCCCATATCTTAATTGTAGAATGTGCAGGAAACAGAGAAACTCAATTAATACCCTCAAAGGAAACACTTATGGATATTCAAAAGGTAGAATGCATCTTGTTTCTTCAGAGGACAATAAAATCCTGAATGGGGTGCTTTAAGTTAAAGAACACTAAAGACACATAGAAAGAAAATACAGTGTTGGAAATTTTGTACAGTAAGTCTCAGTGAATGCAGTGAGCTAGCACGTACCAGGTCTTGGGTGCCACCACTACCATGCAAACATTTAAAGTTAAAACAAAACAAAACAAATAAACAAACATGAGATAATGTTTAGCTGAGCAAATCAAGAGGCTGGCTATGGGACAGATAGTAGATAATACTATGGAGTCATCATTAGATATGACTAAGGCCTTAGTAGTTTCCTACAAGTCTCTTTTTATTACTGAAGTAGTAATATGCATAGTATGTTTTCTTTCTGTTTGTTCTATAATTAATTTATTAACATCTATTAAATCAACTAATGGATAAATTGATGTTAATTACATATTCCCTTTTGAAAATTTGGAACATTTATAATAATAAAGCAAATTGGAATATTTTTCTAACCCCAATCAATTATCATGCATTACAAATCTCAAATCCTTAATTTATAGAGCAGTAATATAGTCTAAAAGACATATCACATCAATACATTTTGACTTTGACACAAAGGATACATTTTAGCAGTGATTTTGCTTTAGATCATCAGTGCCTTATACCTTGGGAAAGTCTTAGGCGGAAGAAGTAAGAAAGAAAGAAAGAATGAAAGAAAGAAAGGAAGGAAGGAAGGAAGGAAGGAAGGAAGGAAGGAAGGAAGGAAGGAAGGATCGTTCTGCATTAACTGTAATTTTTCACCTTCTCTAACATGCGACTTTCCCTCGGAGAAAGAATGTAGACATTCACATTGAAAGCTATAATACTTCTGTGAATTGAATGAGTCTTCTGATTGATGATCTCAGAGGCTTCCTGGACAAACAACAGTCCTAGGGCATCCATCACAATTCTATTTGTAATGTATTCCACCGGATGCTAGTTTCAGTAACTGTTGCTGTAAGTTACCAGTAGTTATTGATTTTTTTTAATTATTACTAAATACAATTGGATAGGCAAATTTAAGTGGGCGTTTACAAACCCTTCAATATATTATAAGATACACTGCTTTTCCAACTTATCTCAGACTGAAGATTTTGGTTTCTAAAATAACAACATGAGGAAATTTCTTCTCTACAATATTTTGAGAAGTTTTACTAAGAATTTAGTAGCTCAAGAAGCATCAAATAAAGTAGCCTAGATCCCCCTCCATAGCCAAAATAATAATAACAATAACAATAATAATAATAATAATAATAATAATAATAATAATAAAAATAAAAACAGCATGGACACAAAGTTTCATGTAAGTGAGCAGTGTATTTTGGGGAAGACAGTCTAAGGTATAAAGGAAAATAGGCATTACTGTTTGAGAGAGGGAACCACTAACAAGGAATGCACTGAGTTGATCTCTGCCATCAACAATAGGAACAGATGGTTCTTAGGACCTTCCAAGAACCTTAAGAAGCATTTCTAAACTTCCCCAATACACTTATGGATGCAATGATTCCCCAATTAATTAACTGTTGCCTGGTAACTTAAGCCCTCCTACCAGCAAGTTTATAACTAAATCAGAATAGCTTCTAAAACTCCTAGGAATTTTTCACTTAAAACAATCTTAGCCATATTTTGGCCCAAAGGTGCAGCAAAGCTCAGAAGAGATTCCAGCAGAGTAGTGAACTGATACTGGCACAGAGGGTGTGAGAAATAGAGATCTCCATGGAGTGTAGAGATAAGCGTATGACGGAGGTGGGGGGTGACGGGAAGGAACACTGGTTGTTCGTTCCCATTGTGCCATGGACCTTATTATAAAGACCCAGCGAGGAAAATCAAGCAAATAATTAAAAACAACAAGATTTCTCTGGAAAAAGATCAGTATATAAAAGCCAGTTGACTGAGACCAAGAAATCGTATTAGAAAAAATGCAAAGTCCTCTCACAGTGTTGTCTCTTCTTCCAGCTCCTGTGAATATATAGGCATTGATCCTCAGCCCTGTGATAAAGCGCACCCATTCTCATGCCTGTTCTTACTGAAATGGCAGGCATGCATAAAACAAAACAACTGTAGCCAGTAATTAAGTGAATGACTAGCCTTCAAAGAAAGGGAGCAGAGCAGCTGTGGAGCTAGCCTCACTACACAATGTATCCCTAGTGTCCTCAGGAGACGAGCAAGGCATTCAGTACTCCTAATGATCTCCTTCATCATGCAGTCTCATCATTGGCATCCAAGACTTCGGATCTCCTGTCTGCTAATGGTGTTTCTTACCACCAGCCATCAGGCTCCCTTGCTTCTCCTTCATCTTGCTCACCTCTCGTCCTCACTGTTGGCAGACTTTCTGATTTACTCTTGAAGCCACATGTCTAGATTTGACTGTCCACCGTATAACGGCAACTCTTCTGGGATGAGAAATGAAAATACATTAAATATGCTTAGATAGTGTACATCTCTGTGGGTGAATCCCTCCAGTTACGATCTGGATAGATGACTAGTTTGTACTAGCTATGCTGCAGCCTACCCTAAGATAATGGCCAGCAGGAATGTAACCAAGTATTTAAGTCTCTCTGTAATGTCTCTAGACAAGTTAACTAATGAGAGAGATCTACTCATCTTGGTTGCTTTTGTTTCTACTATTCACCTTCAAAACTTCACTTCAAGGTATTTTGATATAATAGAAGAGAATCTATGGATAAAAACATCAAATGAGTTGCTGATGAAAACATATTTCTCCCATCTGCATTTCATTCAGCAAGTAAGAACTGGATTTTTAAATTGAGTTTATTCAAGCTTAAACCAGAGCCAAGCTTGAAAAGCTCATCATGTTCGGTTTTACTTAATAAATAGTGCCTTACACATTCCAAATTCAATTATCTTCAGTTCTAACATAGTCAAATTACAAGGGGAAACCTGGGCCTATGGTCCACTATTAAAATGGCCACAGAACAATTTGGCATTTGATATTTTATTTTTATTTTATCTTGTAAAGTTAAAAAAAATTATGATGTCATTTCAGAAGATTTTTTTATCCGGAATATTACATTATTGAAAAAAATGAACATGTAGAGTTTTGCTTAATCTCTTTTCAGAGTTTGTACTAATTAATGACGTCAGGCATACTAGATCTTGAAGAGATTTTTGCAGTTGTTATTGGTCTAATAAAGGCAGGAAATGCCTTGTTAAATATTTTTGTACCTGGCAAAAGTCCTTAGATGGATTCTTCTTAGACAACTGACTTTTATGTGATCCCTGAAGGTGTTTCAAATGATTATGATAACCAAACATTCATCCACCCTGATATAAAGCCATGATCAGAGCACCTTCTTACCTGTTAAATGTTCTGTCAATTGCATCTTTTACATGAAAAGGTTGGTTATCTGTAAAAGACCCTAACTGTAACAATGCTAAATGAATAAAAAACAAAATGAGTACTAGAGAAAATCCCAAGTCTACTTCCAAAAATGCATAGAGATCTAGGGTAATTACCCAGTCATGCTGCCACATTCTCACCATCCCAGAACCTGGGTGGTAGAATGTGAGTTTGAAGTCAGTCTTGACTACACAACAAGACACTGTCTCAATTAAACAAAGCAGGAATAGAAGAACTCACTTAAATCAATGTCAATCAGGAAAGTGTAGCTGTAGTCAGGAGAACAGAGACTGAATTCTGGAGTCAGCAAAATAAAACAGAATGTGTTGACTGTGTCAGTCTCTTCATCCTCTCTTTCATGAGTACTGCTCACCTCCAGGCTACTAGCAAATCTTTAAACATCCAAGTAATTAATAAAAAAACAAACTTTTTTCTATATGGACAAAAATAAGTAGTAAATGGACTTGATTGTGTTATCAACGTCTGAGTGAACTCAGGTAAGATGCACTTAGAAACATCTTCGCCTTTGTCTCCTCTCTTTAGATAATGTTGATGTCAATTATCTTCCTTGCCTCTGTTTCCTTGTTGACAAAAATGGAGCTCTCGCTCATTATTGGTGAATTGTACACTGTATAAAATATACTTTCCCTAGTTCATCGTGAGTAAACACCATGACCTCATTTTTAATCAGATCAAAATCATAAAACAGGCTTCTGTCACTGTTGAAAACATGAAAATTATGCAGGAGGGATGCAAGGTATCTCTAGAAAAGTTAGAGGAAAACATAGCTCTGGAAAGGACATTTTTACAGACAGAATGAACAACAAGAGGAGAGGGAAAGAAAAGTTTCAGTTGCTGAGGCAAGAATTTCTTCCTTAGCTTCAGAGGATTTCCTAGCTACTGACCTCAAAAACAAAGACAAAAATTGTTGCAGCGATTTAAACACAGAAAGAGAAGTGCTCATGGGTTAAAATCATTTATCAAGGAAGCACATACTATGTGTTTTGGGAAAAGAGAATAAGGTCAACTACATCTGATATGTTTCTCTGTATACCAGCCCAGGAGGAGGATGTGGCTGCCTTCCAGACCATAATTAAACACAGAGAGATAACTTCATTTGAGAAATGGTTAAAAGAAGATAGTTTCTAAGCTTAAGGAATGGATAACGTAGGAATCCTGTGTAAGCTAACATTCAAGAAGCAGGTGCAAAGCTTACATGGTGTAATGCAAAGAACGTGGTGTAATCAGATTAGAAGCTAGCCAGCAAAGGCATCCTAGAATTGCATAAAGAATGGAAGAAGGAAGTACCTGGAAACACCAGTGGCACAAATATATACCATAGGGAGAATTAAATGTTTGCAAATATTTTTGAAACATAAGGAGAAAGCTAATATAAATCTATATATAGTCATTTATTTATTTGCTTGTTTATTATGAGTACAAGTAGTATATTTTAAAACTTGACAAAAACATTTTAAGTATTTGTAATTTGAAAGAAGTTCAGTACAAATAAAAACAGGACTCTCGTCCTCTCCAATGCTCTCAGTCCAACAGCTATTCTCATTAGGTTTCTTTTAGCGCTATCTTCATGAAGTCTTGCCCTTTTGTTTTTTTGTTTGTTTGTTTGTTTTGGTATTTTGAGACAGCGTTTCTCTGTAGCTTTGGTGTCTATCACAGAACTAACTCTTGTAGACCAGGCTGGCCTCGAACTCACAGAGATCCACCTGCCTCTGCCTCCCAAGTCTTGCCCTTTTGTTACACATTGCTCTGACATGCCCATATGAACTCTCGTGTTCAGTCCAGCAGTGCTGAGAGAGGAGACTTTGCAGGGAAGTGACTGAGAAATGACAGCTCTCACTACTCTCACTCGCTGCCTTATTGTGGGCCCCAAAGTAACACAGCCAGAACTATTAACTGAAAGGTCTAAAACTACCTGCAAAAATGAAGCCCACTTCCTTTAGCATGATTTTCTCAAGTGTTTTCATCACAGTTACAGAAAGAGGATTAGCAGAAGCATATATTGATTTGGGGGGGTGGTATTTGAGCATTTGGGATTCCCAATCTTTCCTCATTTTCATGAATCATATCTCATTAAGCAGCAGAGTCAGACTCACCTCAGAATACAAAGCCTTGGAGCTCGGCAAGATGGTACTGTTACATCTTATGAAGAAAGGCCACAGAACAGAATGCTTGGTCTTGACAAGGAGATGTCTTCTTCTGAATGGTTCTAAAAAGTCAATAGAATCTGTTATACATCTGTGGGTAACCTCGGAAAAGAAGACGGCAAAGATCATCTTCCTTTACCATATAGCAACATGTCTATAGTTCATTGTAAGTTTATAGAGCAGCTTGTGTCAAAATATTGAAGTCGGTAGCTAGAAAAGTATGTTTGATTTCTTCTTTCTAAATTGTAACAATCCATGGTTCAGAGTAAATTGTGCAATATAAATGTTCTATTTTGTAGTCACAGCTTATATATCTAAAATCCTTTAGGACTTTCCAGTTGATGATATGGAGAAATTACATTATTATTTGCTTAAATTGTTATGTGGCAAAATGTATTTGCTCTAAGAAATAGGTATAATCTTGACAGTAAAATGTGCTTTTAGGTTCTAAAACAGAGCTAAGACTTACCTAAAAAGTAGTCTGTTTTACTAACAGCTGCCCAAAATGTGACTGGGGAGAAAAAAATATAAAACACACACACACACACACACACACATGTGTGGACACACATACATATGCACACAAACACACATGTACACACATACACATACACCTATGAAACACTACCTTAGAAAAAGAGAAAGAAAAGGAAATTATTGATATTTGAATTTGGTCATAATGCATAGATAAAAAAGCAAAATAATCCCATTATCTATCACAAATCAAGTAATAACAATGTAACACAAAAATAATATGTTTTGTGCAAAATGTGTATCTTTTTCTTTGTAATGACAACACAGTTTTACATTGGAATATTTTAAAGACATAATAAAAAAGATACAAAGATAAAAATACTAAACCTCTACAAATACAACCTTTGAATTCAATTTTGTGTTTTGAAACAGGATCTCACTCTACGCTCCCTCTGGCCAATAATTGACTCAGACGTATGACCCTCCTGCACCTGCTCGTGCCAAGATCCTAGGCATACAATCTCATCTATAACTAAAATAAAGCATTTATAGACAACTTGTATTGATGCTATTTTACATACTCCTTGTGAATTCTCATTCCTATGAGACAGAATGTGGAAAAACAGAAATATCATTAACAGTTCTTTCCTGTTATTGCTATACTTAATCTACTCCACTGGATAAGACAACTCAAGAATTAAATCAATTTGTGGTTACTGTTGCCCTACTATGCTTTTCAAACAATCTTCAGTGTAGGAGGGTCCATCTTTATTTCTGTTGCTTTCATTGGTTAATAAAGAAGCTGCCTTGGCTTGGAAGATAGGTCAGCCCTTAGGTGGGCAGAGTAGACAGAATGGAAGTTCTGGGAAGAAAGGAAGTGAGAGAGCTGCCATGATCCTGTGCCCAAGATGGACATACCTTAGAACAGTCCAGTAAGTCACCACCTCATGGTGACTACAGACTTTTATAATGGGTTAGTTTAGATGTGAGAGCTAGCCAAGAAAAGGCTAGAGATAATGGGCAAGGCAGTATTTAAATGAATATAGTTGTCATGTGGTTATTTCGGGCATAAGCAAGCAACCAGCAGCTGAAGGGCCGGCGGCTGGGGGCTGGGAGCCAGGCTCTGGGAACAAATAGCCCTACTTCTGGGCAGCAGGACACAGCTGCCCCCTTTTTTTTTTACAACACTTCAGGGTTAGAAAAAAAGTGGCCAAGGCTCCCAGTCCTCTGGGACTTACATTTAAGTAGAAGGAGATATACCATCGTATTTATCTGCTACTACTAGTGATACATTATAAGATAGTGATAAGAGTTATGAAAAAATCTAAAAGAGTGCAAGAGAACAGAAAGTTGACAGAAGGTGCAAAAAAGTTACGATGTAGAGTTAGCCTGTCAAGAAAGCCTTCCTATCAGTGAAATAGTCACAAAGACTTAAAAACAAGTTCTTAGCATATATGCTTAGAAGAGCATGGAAGCCTTCGTGCAAATAATGAGTAAGGACAAAGATGTTAGGAGATGTGGTGAGCAGTTTGCTGACCACTGAAGGATTTTGACTTTCACTGAGTGAGATGCTTTGCTACTGTGCATTTTGGAAAGAGTGGAGGCATGCTATCATATATAATCACCAAAATTTATCTCATATACTATATCAAGAACAAATGGTACATAAATGTGGATGAAAAGGATTAGGCAATGGAAGAAAATTAATTAAACAAATAGAAGGCTTGAAAGTAGGAAGCAGACTTGTTGGGAATAAAGGTTTTGTTAGGAGAAAGGGAATGTGAGAGGACAATGTAAGATCAGATGATGAAAATTCATTTAATGGTTATATGAACCACCAAACAATAACTTTAAGAATATTAAACAAAATAATCAGAAAGAATATGGCTCCCATAGTCCATGTGAACGAAGCTGAGGTCTTAAACCCAGAGAGGTGACTAAAATTGTTTGTGAAAGATTGTTCCCAAAAATGATACAAAGGTATAGAAAGGGGGAGATTAAGTTTGTTATGTCCATTATGTAAGAGAGTATAGATGTGGCCTACACAGACAATTTGACAACTCAATAAAAATCTCAGATTAAAGGTGTAAATGTAACAATAATTGCCTGATAATCAAATGAGTGAATATGACAAGGGGATAAGGAGCTGAGGTTGTAGTTCTAGAGACCCTAAAACACTTAGGTCACAGGTCAAGTGGAAAGTTAGCAAAGGAGACTGACAAAGACCAACAGATGTAGCAGGACAAGAGGGGAGTTTGGTGAGCTACAAGCTGAAAGAATAAACTATTTCAAGGAGAAGAATTTGTAGAAGAATTTCTTATGCTAGATAACTTGATTTCCTAGTCTGAAAATCATTGATAAGATGATCAAATGTCCATGTTGCCTGAGAAAGATCATCCTTGTGTCCAATGCCTCAGTGTGATAAAATTTTCCTGTCAAAAGTTCTCTAAATTTTGGGATATGTGATACGGTTGACCAAGGCATCCCGAAATCTGTAAAAATAGATTTATGGGATGCTGTGGCGAAACCATGATACAAGTGAGATTAAAGATAAACAAAATGGAAACAGGTAGACTGGAGCAGATTTGTGTGAATCAGATTAAAGAAAAGCAGAAGTGAATAATGAAGAGAGCACTTCATCAATACAAGGCTAGTGTTGTTATTGATTCCTAATTTGAAAGAATTAATAACATTTTTGCTGGACTAGGAAGAGGTAACTGATGAAGAAGGATGCAGGAGAGAGAGGGGGGAGACTTGCAGGGTCAAAGAGGAAACCTGTAAGGCATGAGGAGAGCATGCTCTGCTCTCAGGCATGTTCTCAGCTCAGAGCAGAAAAATAAGCCCAACTTAAAGAGCAAAGAGAGCACACAGATGCAGGTGAACAAGTGCTGATGTGATGCTGTACTAGAAGTGCTTATTTGTTCTTCTGCTTTTCTCTTTTTAGAGGGGTTTGCCAAGGAAGATTGCTAACACCCTGGTAATACAGAGAGCAAATCTGAAACCAACAACCAGTAAAAGGAGAGAAAGTGGAGAAATACAGAAAGATGAGGACCTAACAATGGAAGCTCATTTAACATTAATAATCATTTAAATGAAAACTCAGTATGTAAATATATTGTTCTCTAGCAAATTCAAAACAGAAAAAGTAACAAAAATATCAGCCATCATAAATTCGAACTGACGTGACACCAGAATTGTTTGAAATCTTTACTTTTGCTGCATTTAGATTTAGTCAAAATTGGATTTTTGATTGACAAATTAAAATGAAAGCACTCTGGAAAACACTCCAAGAACACAATTATAATGAAGAGTCACAAAGTTTAAACCATCTAAGGAAAAGAATGAATAGGTAGTCCATCTTTATTCTTCTTATTGGGGTAATAGAATTGATGTAATAAAACATGTGGACTGTGAATTTCAGAAGCATCGGATGGAAATGTGTGTATAACATTGCAATTATTTTGGCTGTTGAATGGTTCTGTGGGCAGAGGGGGGAAGCTGCCAAGCTTGAGGATCTGAGGTCAATCCCTGGTTTCCACAAGATAGAAGGAGAGAAGAAACCTCTGTAAGCTTTATTTTGACCTACACAGAGAGTGGGCAGGGGCAAAGAAAGAGAGAGAAGGAAAGAAAAATTATTAAAATTATAAATATAGGATAACTTTACCAGATTTATATTGTCTAGAGCCTAGAAACTGTGTAGGACTAGAAGTGTATGGGAAATAAGTTCCCAGGGTCTGCATGAAAATTGTACATTGGTTGGTAGATGACTGACAGATATTGCAATGTATAAGCTAGTGGTATAATTCAAAGGTGAAAATGATTGGGCAAGAAATAAAGAAAACAATCTGAAAATAGTAAGGAGGAATAAGGGGTATCTCTGCCACTTTCAGCACAAATGTGTGAGGGATCTGAGAGAAGGATTTGCACTGACTCGTATATGCTATGGAGGGTTTCTAGATTACATCAGAGAACATTCAAGTTTTAATTCAATTGTAAGCATACAGAATCTTTATGATTATGAGGAATTCACTGAACAATAATGATTGCTTTTGTACAGTTCAATAGAGATGTTGAAAGAATTCAAGAAAGGATAGTGCTATTAAGACTTGAGAAGTAGAGGTGTTAGGTAGACGATTAAGTGCTTCTGGACAAATCTACATTATAAACTACTGTCCAGGTCACTAACTACACTATGACATCATCATAAAGAATGAATAGTTGACCATACTGATGATACCATCATAATCATAATGGATGACAAGGATCAATTTTATTGAATGCACAGAAGTCATTTCATTAGTTAATTCACCAACCATCCTTTGAGTGCCAAACAGGTGTTAGTCATTATGCTAAGTGCTAGATACAGAGCAAAGGTCAACACATCCAATATGGTCTCTGCCTTTACCAAGCTCAAATACAACAGACAGAAGGAAAATGAACATGGAATGAAAAAGGGAATTCATGCCTAAATCTCTCTGGTTGCCTAAGATTGGAAGGATGGGATAGAGGGGTTTTAGATTTTAAAAAAATGTAATGTTTATTAGGTCAACAGTCTACGGTACTGATGTATTGATTAATAAAATACATTTCATTTGGGAGAAACCCTGTATGGTACAACAGAAGTTGAGAAGACAGTTTTGAGGGACTTTATTTGTCATACTTGTCCTTTAACTTTTACTAATTTCTGCTCTCATTCGTCCATGTTCTGACTTCTATATTATGGTTTGGTGCATTAAAATATATTTATTTACTTTATTTTTGACATAATAGTTACAACTGAATTTTTCTGTCATTCTTTTTGGTTAATGAAATATTGAATGAATAGTTAGAAACCTTTTATTATTGATCTTGGTTGTTCATTCTTTTTTTCCTATTTGTTAATATACTCACCTCTCCTACCCACCCACCCATCCTTCCACAATACACAACGAAAGAAAAGAACATAGTGAAGACCTATTATATGAACCCAACACACAAGTAGGTTTGTAGCTAGGCCAGACAAATTTCTGGGATGTGCTGTTGTAAATAAGGGAAGAAGTAATTCTTCCAAGATGTGTTAAAGGAATGCTGGAAATATATCCCAAGAAGTGGTTGTGACACACCATATCTTCCTGTAATGTAAGCTGAGTTTTTAAGGGAATAGCCCTGAGTAGGGGTGGGGTAGAATTCATAAAATTGTTTTCAAAGGACAAGGTGTAAATGGTAGTTATTAGTTCAAATCCAAATTATCAGTCTTGATTTTGGCAGTTCCATTCTATTTGCACTTTTGGAAATGCAATATCCTTCATTTCCATATAGTAGCCAGCATTTCTTTCTTGTTCCTTGTTTATACAGAGTCAAGAAATTTGTGCTTTGGAGCTATGTATGTGCAATTTACAAACCAAAAAAATACATATCCCACATTTCAAACCATAATCAATAAAAGCTACACAAGAGCCTCAGTGCTTAATTAAGCATTGCCATTAATATTTTACTGGAAGAGGCTTTAGAATGTCCTTTCTATCCTTGAGTTCATTAAGGCCTCAGAGATGCATCACAGATTTAATATCTTATTTCAGGTTAGACTTTTCATCTATGAATCTCAAATATGAAAAAATGAGTTTTAATGTCTTTTGAGGTCTGGGTGCTTTTTACACCTACAGTTTATGTAAATGACCTTCTTCATCCACTTGACTTTCACCTGCAATTTATTACCTGAACTTGCAAGATTTAAATTCTGGATTATTCCTTTTTTATTGAAGGAAAATATTATTACAAACCCACCCAAATCATAAACACAATTCTATGTCATTATAACTCAATATATCTATAGACACTTAATTACCCAGTTCATGACCTCAAACATTACCACCACAATGCATGGTCACGTTTTTTTTTTTTAGCATGAATAAACAATCTTACTTACCTAAAATTACCCGAGGTAATACACAATTTGTATATGATTCAAATCACTTCAGTCTATTCCTACACTTAAGTCTTAGAGAACAGATTTTGAAATTTTAGCATAAGGGCAAACCACACATATCTATTTCATGTAATATTCTACTAGTAACTCCAAATATTAGGCAATTGGATTACTCTTTAAGAGGTATACAATTCAGTATCACTGTATTTTCAAGTAGAAATATCTCAAATCACAAGG
>JAQHUG010000065.1:6182760-6194475 GCA_028555095.1 Dicrostonyx torquatus
ACTATCCACAATAGTTTAAATATGAAGTTAATCTATATGTTTACTACTTGAGTAATAGGAAAGAAGATGTTGCATCTGCACACAGTAGAATATTATTCAACCCTAGAAGGAATTACATTTCATCATTTACAACATGCATGTTGGAGGTAATACAAAGTGATCAAGAAACACACGTTTTCATTCACTTGTCGAAGCTAATAAGCCAATCTCATACAATGTACTAAGAGATTGATCACTAGAGACTATAAAAGATAAGATAGTAGGTGCAGGGGAGAGGTTAAGAAACATAATTCATATGGAGGAATTATTCTGCTTTTCCTTGGTTAAAATGATCTATGCTATATCCCAAAGTCAATAGAAAAATATAAAATGCTGGCACAGAAATAACTACTGTAGGAAGAGATAGAAATACTAATCTGATTTTGATACACATTGCACACATGTATTGAAGTGTCACAAAGTACCCCCGTAACATGTACATAATGTTCTCTTTACAAAAAATAACAGAGAAATGAGGTTAAATGGATGTGTGTCTTCATATTCATTGCTTGCATATTCTTTCTTCTCACTACTGGTTGCATTTAATTTACAATTTCTTCTGCTGCTAATGGATTTGATCTTGATATAGTACCATTAGCTTATTTTTGTTTTGATTACCTATATTTTTCACTTAATATTTATCTAGTGCATGTATTTGAATATTTTGCCTTCATGTATGTAAGTGTACCACATGGGTGCAATATCTATGGAGGCCCGAAAAAGGTGTCATGTACCCTGGAACTAGAGTTTTAGGCAATTGTGAGCTACAGTGTCAGTGCTACTGTACTTTGTTCCTGAGCCATCATAGACCTGTTTTTGTTTGTTGTCCCGTGTTACTAATGCTGCTGAATATTTGTTTGCTTGTTTTTGATACAGGATATCTCTATGTAGCCCTGGCTATGCCAGAACTTGCTATGTGGACCTGGCTGGTTGTGAACTCTCAGAGATCTGCCTGCTTCAGCAACCAAAGTGCTGAGATTAAAGGTCTGCATGTGTGACCAAGCCTACATAAATCCAGTCCAACCTGGAACTTTGGGGACCTCCTGCATTTGCTTCTTCAGCATGTCCTACCAGCAGGCACTACCACATCTGAGTATCACAGACATGGAATCGCTACCACAGCCATGTTTATAGTGCTCTTTGCCACTTCAAGGGGTTTTATCATCAGAATCTTCGAGTTAAAAATTTTAATCTGTTGTGTTATTTATGTTATTTATTATAAAATAAAGATTCACTTATTTTTGTATGTGGGTATATGATTTACAATTTTTACTGACGAATATCCTTGATACCTTTCTCGAACACTATATGATATTTGTGAAGTTTTGATTCTATACAGTTACAGTTTTCTGTGTCTGGCTTTACCCATTTAGTTTATTGTTTTTATTGGAATAACTTGATAATATCACTTGTGCTGTGCAACAAAGCTCTTGTACACTGCAAAGATTTGTCATTCATATTAGTTTAATAAAACACTGATTGGCCAGTAGCCAGGAAGGAAGTATAGTCGGGGTGACAAGACCAAGAGAATTCTGAGAAGAGGAAAGGCAAAAATGCAGTCATCAATCAGACGCAGAGGAAGCAAGATGTGAAAGCCTCACTGATAAAAAGGAACCAAGCCACATGGCTAAACATAGACAAAAATTATGGGTTAATTTAAGTTGTAAGAGCTAGTTAATAATAAACTTGAGCTCATAAGTAAAAGTTTATAATAATGTACGTCTCTGTGTGTTTCTTTGGGACTAAATGACTCCAGGATGGGGCAGGATAGAAACTTCTGTCTACACATTTGAAATTAGAAAATGCGATACTTCTATGTCTGTTCTGTGTATACAAACTTGCTTTAGGTTTGGTTTGGTACCATTTTAGCAATGTATTCTGCTATCTCTATGAAATAGTCACTGGGGTGTTAGAGACTTACTGAAATTGAAAATCATTTCATAGCATGTGGATACTTTGATGCTGTATTTTCAACATAAACTTAGGTAATTTTTTCATTTATTTTTTCCTTTGGTAATTTCTGACGTTATGTTTATATTTTTGAGGTTAAGGTGTAGTTAAAATGATTCCCATGTAATTTATTATTTCTGATAGTGCTGAAAATGAGAGCCTCCCCAACTTCTGTTTCAGACAGCTCAATGTTAGCATGGAGAAATAGTCTTCACTTTTGTGTGATACTTTTATCTTTTAAGTTTGCTGAAATTCTGCAATTCTTCTAACTGACTTTACAGTATTATTCAGGCTTGTATGTTTTGTCATTTCTCTCTATAAAACTAATACTCAGAATGTTTTCACTTGTCATTAATGACATATTGTTTTCTATTTTATTATTTTTATTGTGGCAATATATTTTCTCCTTTCCCTCTCTTCCTCCCCTCCCCCTTTTGATCCTATCTAGTGACCCCCACATTCCCAATTTACTCAGGAGATCTTATCTTTTTCTCCTTCCTATGTATATCTATGTATGTCTCTCTTAGGGTTCTCTTTGTTGTCTAGGTTCTCTGAAGTTGTAGACTGTAGGCTGCTTTTTTTTTTGCTTTACATCTAAAAGCCACTTATGAATGAATACATATTATATTTGTCTTTCTGGGTATGGGTTACCGCTCCTGTCTCTCCTCCCACACATTTGAGTATTTAGCCTCTTTTTATTTTATTGGTTGTTATATATGTGTATATATATATGAATATATAAATACAACATACTGAGTCCATTTTTGTGTATATGCATAAATGGTTTCAGGGTTGACTATGCTGCATTGGACAATCGAGAAGAGGGCTCATCCCTGGGAGAAGCTAATTCTCCTTCTTCCAGCAGTCATTAGTTGCCTATAGTTTTTATTCATGAACCCCCCAATTTTTCCCCTTCCCTGTTAGTGTGTCCATTGATATTATCATAGTTCCAATTTTGTTTATGCCACTATTTCTAGCCGAGATTGTTTTACAAAAGATTCCCCAGTATTCATAGCCTTAAGAGCTCTTTGTTACTTTCTTTCTTAATATTACCACAATGTTTGTGAAGGAACTGGGATATATATGTATCCATTGGGGACTGGGTTCCCTAAAACCTATTGATCTCTGTTTTGTGTACTGTGTACTGAACCTTAGTTTGCTATAAAGAGATGCTTCTTCTGTGATAGGTGATTGTAAAAAAAAGATTTATGTATAATTTCATCAACATGTTGGTGGTGTTTTTAAATGTAATCTTCTCTAGCACAAAGTCAGAAGAGTCACTGAAGCTGAACACTCGAATTTAATCATTTCTCCTCAAAGGGAAGTTTCTGTTGTCTTCTCTCATAGAACAGAAGTTTTACGATGAGTTTTCTTTGGACAGACAATACATGAGTTCATTAAATTTGCTTGCAAAAAAGATCTATATGTCCTGTGCTCACATTGTTACGAGGATTTTCAGCCTGAACTTCTTTGTTTCTTTCTGGAAAAGCAAGGGTTACAGATTTCAGTAGCTTTTGTGTTTTCTTTGAAAGTACACAGTAGTAAATTGAGTTTCAGAAAGAACTTAGACACCGCACAAATACAGCATCTACTCTTTGCTTCCAAGGACTAGTTATAATTTGGGAATGGAGGGGAAAGGATATAGTTTTCTAAGTCTGAGTAGTTAACACCACCATATGTAAATTTTAAAGTCATGCTGTAGTATTTAAATCACTCATTCTCAAACCACATTTGATCACATGTGACTAATTCTTGTATTTAGCTAATATTTTGGAATGAGTAAGGTATGGACACACCAAGCATTCCATGGT
The DNA here is from genome assembly GCA_028555095.1 of Dicrostonyx torquatus. Classification (NCBI taxonomy): domain Eukaryota; kingdom Metazoa; phylum Chordata; class Mammalia; order Rodentia; family Cricetidae; genus Dicrostonyx; species Dicrostonyx torquatus. The sequence goes on from JAQHUG010000065.1 coordinate 6,186,561, forward strand.
TATTAGGTGTGCTTTTTAGTAAATGCTCTTGACTAGATTTTTCTGAAGTGTGATATTTTTTATTTGAGACAAACCTTGAGTTATATCAATATTAACTTCTCTCTGTGTTTTCATCTTCTGCCTCCTGTGTCTTTTGTTCACATTTTAAGTTTAACAATAACATCCTGGAGTCAATTGTCTGCTATTCCAGGTCTGTTTATCAATCACTGTTAAAAGTTTTCATTCAACTTTATTCATTTTTCTGGTCTCTATTTTGTATAACACCTTTCTTAACTTCTTTTTCTACTTAATAGAAATCCATATCAAGCAATTAAATAAATTTAAATTTAAAAACTGCTCTTGGGAATATGCAGGAATAAACTCCTCTCAATGTGCTGTAATGCTTCCTTAAAGGGGCATGATAGTTTGTTTAACATTTTATCAATTAATTAAAAATTTTCACTATTATTTGAATGAACTAAATTTCCCTTTAACTTGACTTACTACTTGCAATTAGACAAGGGGAAACCATCTTTATATTCTGATTCTGCTGAAGAACTTCTCTAAGAGCTCAGTAGTAGTGTGGGTCCTAGGCAGGGTTCCCAGTCTTATGTCCACTTATCAATATGAGTTCTCTGTCTGTGTTCACTGGAAACAGGGAGAGAAGAGGAAAGAATAAATATGGGACCTGGAGCTCAGACTGTTCCCACAGTTATTTCAGGTTTCAATCTGCAAGTCTTTCTTTTATTCCTTATACTTATGAGCACTATACTCCAGATGACAGAATGTGCCGCTAAAGCCTCCTGTCCATCAACTTTCTATACCATCCCACATACTCCACTTCCCATCCTGGTTATTTACTCAGAGGAAAATCTGAAAGGCGCCATAATGATATGTCTGATTTGTCTTTTGACTGCCACAATCTCCTTCCTACTAATCCTTAACAGCCCTTCTGAATAATCAGATTTGATTTCAGCTAGACTTTGTTTCTGTGCAGTTCTACTTACAGAAATAAGGATGAAATGATTTTTGTAAATATGTGTCAAATTACCCAGAATGTATAGGATGTAATTAATGCTCTTTGGTTTTGCTATTATTACATAGATATTATATATATATATATATATATATATATGTGAAATATATATGCATGCCACACATTATGAAACTTTAATGACTTTATTTTTAACCATATTTTGATATATTTGTTATTATCCTACAGACCAATCTATGATTAATCACAGACAGAGAACTCATATTGATAAGTGGACTTTGACTCATTGACTGTTACTAATGATGTTAAAAATAGCTAATAAAATGAAATATATTTTAATATATGTAATTGAATCCTGAAGGAATAATTTAGGTAAGTGTTATATTCTTCCCTAATTTTTTTAGTGACTTTCACAAGGACTTTTACCATATTTCAAAAGAGTAATAAAATAGGTATAACCTTTAAATTACTATTGCCTTTTTGTTTTTAATAAAGATTGTTGAGAGCCCAGAAATTTTCTGCATCATCTAAAATAGAAAAACTGCAGAAGAATGACAGGGGATGATGGTTGACAAGTCAGAGCACATCTTAGTCAATAAAATAAGGGTAAAATTATTCATATGAAATTTATTCTTGTCAAACTGTGTGACTAATGACTGAAGAATTCACTTCTAAGAACAAAAGAAAATCCATATTCCTTTCCAGTTTGTCAAAAACAAAAAGGGTCTAACCAAGCAATATTTACAAGAAAACATGCATCATCTCACTTCGCTAATGTGCAGGTGACAGTAACTTTATTTATTATGTTTTTGTATCATGGCTTTCTTGATTTAAGGAGGGTTTGTGTATATTGACTGTTCTTCAAAGTTCAGGTATGATTTTATTTCCTCTTTCTTATTATCATTTCTTTATTTGTCACTATACAGTCATCTATGAAGAGATAATTTGATCCAAATGATAAATCCATCCCTTACTTCCTGAGGAGTCAACTGTAAGTGAATAGGTCACAGCCTCTGATCATGGTTGAAATGACCGTCATCAACATGTAGGTGTTCAAGCCATGGGCAGAAAACTGCAGTGACTTTAACTCCTTGCTGTCCCTGTAATATTTATAGCAGTAGTCCATTAATCTTAGGAGTAGAGATAATTACTTATCTATAAACACTAATGTACAGGCATATGAGAGATGGAAAATGCTACTGTGTCACTTGAAATCAATTTTATGCATGTGTTTTCTTAAAATGGGAAGAAGATTAGAAAATATCTGGACAATGGAAAAGTACACAAAATCGTGTAGAAAAAAAAATGAGAGAAAAGACTTAGTATCCTTGTTTAAAAAAATATAGAATGTGATCTCCTGAGTTTAGAGAGAATGAAAATCCCCATTAAATATTCTATTACCCATGTGTTTATCAGTCACATATTTTCACAGGACTAAAATATGTCATGAACTATGTTAGGATATCAAATACCAACCGAACTGATCTTCCAACAATTCATTATGTTGTGACCCTTTTAATCTTTTACAATGAATCTGCAACTCCCCAAGGCACTTTCTTAACTGGCGTAGGGTAGAGTTATATCACTTCTTTAAACACTACCATATTGCCCTTTAGACAAAAGAATAGAAATATACAGAACTAACTTTTTATAATTATAGTAATTGTAAAATATGCCAGTAATTCTATAATGATGAGTATTATTTCTATAACATACTTAATTTTTTATAACTAATTTTTTCAACTTATAAATTATAAAAAGTTTAATTTTATTATAAAATTACACCATACATCATTATAGAATTACTATCATAGAGAAGAGGAATCATGTTTGCTTGAAGTCTTGAGGGATTTAGCCAAACATCTTCTTCTATGAGTTGATAAAAGTATTAAAATTTTTATGCAGTAGTCCATCATGATATCAAGACAGAAAGGACATCCTAGAGAGAAGAACATACACTTATTACAAGATAACATAATTCCATATTAACAAGCAGGCTGTTGGCATTCTTCGAATCTCAGTTTTATCATTTACAAAATGAAGGTATGAGTAAGCTCTTTCTATAACTCATCTTACAATGTTCTAAATTCATTAATGCTTATGGCAAAGAAGTTGAGAATATTAGATAGGTGAACTTAATGTAAGCAACTATGGAGATAGCTTTAGTTCCTTCTAGTTTAAGAAAAACATTTTCGGGATGGTATTTCAGTAAATTGAAAGCTCAAATTAAAAATAAAGCCCTTGTCTATTTTTTTTCAAAATATTTTCTGTCCCTCTGCCCATTCTCAAAATGCTCATTATGCAAATAAAAGAACTCATCATTTTCATAAGGATCTAGCCAGTGGGATCTCTCCTCATAGGATCTCCTTTTGAAGACTAATAAGGCTACTGGTTTCCAAAGTTCTGATCTCAAAATAATTTAGTCATTAAAAGACTTTAAGAAATGTAGACTGTATTTCTACATATGTATACTTTACATGTATATGTATATATTAGAAAGTAAAATAAATATTTTGATTGTGTATTTCTTATAATAAAATCTTACATCAATTTATTTTATTGATTTTGTTTTTTGAAAATATCATACACATACACAAACATAATATATTATGATTAATTTTTCCTCTCTCACTTATCTTTCCTTCAATCTCAACCAGAATTAATCTTTGCCTACATCTCTACCCATGGTAGTTTCTTTCTTGCACAGATTCATGAATTTTGATCTGATTTTGTGACCCATTTAGTTTAATCAGGGACATCTGTGGAAACACTGAGTTGGAAACAATCATGGAGCCTGCTGGTGTCACCAGTGAGTATACAACCAAAAGCAATGACTCATCCACCTGAACCTTTCAGAGGAAGTCAGTGAGCCCCTGATATCCTCCTTCATCCATGGTTGACAGGACCATTCTCATGAAGTCTCTATGCAGCCATATATAACTGCTTTGAATTTGTAATTGCAAAAGTCCTAAAACTAGCATCTCAGCCCTTCTCCCAGTCTTTCTTTCATACTCTACTTCAACAATGTTCCCTGAGCATTAGACAACATAATGCAAATAAAGTCTTTTAATGATGAACACTCTTTCATAACTTATTCTCAGCACCTTGAGCAGCATGACTGAACTTAAACGTTCACTAGGAAGAGTGGGTTTTACTGGTGAAGGAAGAGTATGAAATTTGTCTAGGGTTATAATCTTTGATATTTAGAAAGTAGTTTGACACTACCAATATGGTCAAACAATAGCATTCAATACCCCATTAGAACAGATGGTCCTTTATTTTGTTTGTTTGTTTGTTTTGTTTTGTTTACCTGGGCAGGGATTCCTTCCAGTGCACCAACACTTAAATCAAATCAGAGAGGCATTGTTTCCCCCATAACTGTAGTGCCACTCTTATGCCAGTGGGTACATCCTGCTTGGCAGGTTGGTCTTTTAACTCACAGAGTTCAAGATGGCTTAAATTATTGATGCCTTTCCTTTTGCAGCAGCCTCCAAAGCACCACCTGAAAAGTATAAAACCTAGCCAACAGGGATGAAGCTTCTAACACAATTTATACCTTGAATTCTCTATATCAGGCAGCCAAAATGTGTGGTTTCTTCAGCAACAGGATCTTATTATCTATTAATGGTGACCCACAGATAGGAATAACAGGAGCTGGCATTATGGGGTGGGGGCGCTTCTAGCATTTGCCAGACCAATCACTTGTTAGGAAGTTTCCCACATGAACACATTTTTTCATGGAAAAAGATTTCTGAATGTCTGTGTGCACATGCTGTTCAGACATATTAATATTATCTCTGGTCTCATGAAAACATCTGTCAAGTTTAAAGTAGCAAATTTATTTTGTCAAATGTATTCATTTGCTACTGTTACCACAACAATTTAATTAAGTCTCTCAAACTTCAAAAATACATCTTGTAGTTGTATACTTCATAAGCCTACCTGGACTTAGTATGTTCTGTTCAGAGACTCACAAATTTAAAATCAGGCTGATAGACACTGTAGACTTCTATCTGATAGCTTTAGGAGAGAATTTGTTTAATTATGTTTGTGAAAGCCCAAACCAACATACTCATGATTTTGGAAATGGAACTTCATAGAAAAAGGTAAGAGTATTATTTGCTTATCAAAACAAATTTCTTGATATTTTAATACCTGGAAGACACGCTTTACCTCAGATAACTACCTAACCTTTTCAGTCTGGCCTAACTTTGTTACTAGAATGTTTGCTATCTTCTACATCCTAGTGATGTCCATAATAGCATTAGAATCAACTAGAATATCAATATAATCTTTGTTTTATAAGGGCAGCCCATTAATAATCTTATATTCCACTCAGAGCCCTAATTCTTCTATATTATGTGATCTATTCACTGTATTCCAATATAAAGTTATAGATATCTTTAGGAGATGTCTTCCTATCACACTGTCCCAATTAAAATTGTTACCTGTTTCCTAATGATTTCATAATAACAACCAAGAGTCTCGGTTATTCTTGAACCATGACTTTAATCAGCTATTGAATTACAGGGTTACTTTTAAGTATCCTCCACTAAGTAAAAATGTCTCTAAACTCACTTCAAATTTAAAGGTATATTTTTCTAACTTTACAAAGGAATAGGTAGTGTTTGTGTTCAAGGAGCTGAAATACACTTAGTCAATATACTTTGCTATTCATTTTCCTGCTTTATTTTTATTCTTGAATCTGAATTTAAAATAGTTTTCAGTTTATCTTAACTATCATATTTCCTATTTATTTTATGCAGTCTGAGACACCTGATTTTATTTCTGAATATTTATTCCATTATCATGATTTTAAACAATACCACCTCTACTAACAGTGTGCCCTACAAAGGTTATGGTTATCATGTGTACCACTAAAGAACTTTCTGATCCACCAATTAATTACACCTGTCCAACAAATGTGTTTTAATTTTTTTTTGAATGTGCATATGGACCACACATGTTTTATATATTGAGGGTTTCCTGTGCTTGGATAGTTGTCCCAGGAACTTTTTTTTTTTATGATGGCTAAAAGAGTTGGGAAAAATATTTCTTGTCCTAACTCTTTGTTCAAAAGTCCTTAGCGATTTTATTTCAAGCATACAAATGTACCCAATACCATGGTGGATTGAATGGGAATGGCAGCAATAGGACCATATGTTTGAAAACTTAGCTCTCAACTGGTGGTGCTGTTTAGGAGGGTTTAAGAAGCATGGCGTTGGGGGCTGGAGAGATGGCTCAGCGGTTAAGAGCATTGCCTGCTCTTCCAAAGGTCCTGAGTTCAATTCCCAGCAACCACATGGTAGCTCACAACCATCTGTAATGAGGTCTGGTGCCCTCTTCTGGTGTTCAGGCATACACACAGAAAGAATATTGTATACATAATAAGTAAATAAATAAATAAATAAAAAGAAGCATGGCGTTGTTAAAGTTTTGTCCCTGGGGGTTTTGAGGTTTCAAAAGCCCACACTATTCCCAGTTGTCTCTCTCTGTCTCCAGCTTTCTAATCAGCTCTCAGCTGTTCCTGCTACTATGCCTTTTCTCTGCTACAATGAACTATGGCTCTCTGAAATTAGTAACCCAAATTAAACCCCCCTCCTCTTATTTTTAAAAAAGTATAATTTTTCATTGTGTTTTAGCCAAAGTAGAAAAATAATGGAGACACATTCCTAGTCTACTTTTCTAGTTATGTCCTATGTTTTACACCTATGTGAAACCTGAAATTTCACATTATACCAGTAATTATTGACAGCAAAACATTGAATTGAGTAAAATGACACTGAATTTTTACACAAAGAGTTTAAAATCTTTAACACATGGTGATGGAATAACATTTTCTAAGTTAATGTAAAATTCATGCTTCTGCCAAATCATAACCAAACAATATTTATGTCCCTAAGCAAATTTTACTGATGAGCCAAATCCCAGCCACAATTAATTTGCATCCTAATGTACTTTTTCCTGATGAGATAATTAAAAACTCTAATATAATTTTGCCACCTTAAAACTAAAGAGGCACTGATAAATACTCAACAAATGGAATGAACACAGCAAATGCCCACTTCAATAAGTGGACGAGCGAAAAGGACAGAAAGAAGCATCAACTTGACCAAATAGTTAGCATATACCTCCGAGAAACTAATAATTCTTCTTGACGAGGATAAGCCTTATTGCTACCATGTGTGTTGTGTTTAGTTTCTTCAGAAGAGTCGAACAATATCACATGCTTAAAGCTAAGAATCAAATAACTTCTAACTATCCTGCCTCTGAGGTCGCAGATCAATGACGATCTTTCTGAAATTTGCCCTTAAAGAAAAAAACTACTGCATTGGTGAGCCCCACTGTTTCAGATCCGTCTGACTGGAGTGGTAAGAGTGCCCCCCAACCACCAAAATGCTCTGCTCAATTAGGAGGCTCCCTCCCCTTACCTCCCCTGGCTTTTCTGTGTTCACACCCCAGCTTGTCCCTAAGCATCACTCCCCTTTGGCGGGGTCCCGGGTTCCCCATGCAAATCGGCCTGCTTCGGGGCTGTGGCCTTGGACAAGAGTGGGTCAAGTATAAACCTGCAGGGCTAGAGCAGAGAAGCCCGCCCTTCTGATGGCAGCTGGTCCTTGGTGAGTCCCCCTGTTCCAGATCCTTAGGACCAGAGCAGTAAGTGTTCCCCAGCGCAGCCTGGCCCACTGAACCACTAGGAGCATCCCCCAACCTGCTAAACGTTCTGCCCAATAGGAGGCTCCCTTGGCTTTTCTGCTTTCCACACCCCTGCTTGTCCCTAAACATCACTCTCCATTGGCGGGGTCCTGGGTTCCCAAAGCAAACTCAACCTGCTTTAGGGCTGAGACCCTGGACTAGAGGGTTGAATACAAAGGTGCAGGGCCTGTTTTGGCCCAGAGAGGGGAGAAACCCACCCTGTTCACAGCAGCAGAATCTGAGTAAGTG
>JAQHUG010000065.1:6231071-6271110 GCA_028555095.1 Dicrostonyx torquatus
GAGCTCACCAAATCCAGCTGGACTGAGACTGAAAGAACATATGATCAAATCAGACTCTCTGAATGTGGCTGCCAAGGGGAGCAGACTGAGAAGCCATCGATAATGGCACTGGGACCTATCTTCTCTGCATGTATTGGCTTTTTGGAAACCCTGTCTATTTGGATGCACACCTTCCTGGGCCGGGATGGAGGAGGGAGGGCCTTGGACTTTCCACCGGGCAGGGTACCATGCCCTCTCTTAAGGAAGCAGGGGGAGGAAGAAGAGGTAGTGAGGGAGTGGGAGTGGACAGGGAGAAGGGGAGGAAGTGTAAATTTTTGAATGAAAAAAAAATAAAAGAAGATTGAAAAAAATGTCCCTTTTTCATGGGTAGTTTTATTGTATTTCTGGAAGTTATCTTTGTAAAATCAACCAATAAGTATTGGAAAACAGAAATCCAGAAACTGTGAGGATGATAAACTTGTATCTTTCTTAATTTGCCTCACTCTGTGCAGTTGCAGATACAGTGATACTGAGTCATTCTTTCATTCATGCCTTGAGCCTTAATTTCTCACGGCATAGTGTTCTACTGTACTTGTGTATTAAATTCAGTTTACAGATACAGGCATTCCTTGTTATCTCAATTTAGCCCATAATGAAGTCAGGTTGAAAATCAATTTTTGAATAACTGAACACTTTGTTTTATTATTTTATATGTGAAAAATGATGCATTCCCAGTTCACTCCAAATTCCTAATTTTCACCAAATACTGCTAGACACCCTTAATCATGCACATGTCTCAGTCAGAATCCTTTCATCTTATTCAGTACATCAATTATCCAATTACTCAATATTTAAGCACATGAAAGAGGGCATTTGTGTCTGATATGAATTAAAGCCCTGTGTAAGAGTGCAATGATAGGACATTATATACAAATTACATTTTGAGTTGATAAGGAAAAATGAGGACTTTGAGACCTCTGGAAGGTCACCTGAGTTTATTGCCTGGCAAAGAAAGACACACCATTTATACCGTATGAGATGAAATTTTCATAAAAAAAATTGTATGTGATTTTTTTTCAAGCCAAAACCTAACAAGTTTAGACCAAAACAGTAGCAGTTATCAGGTATGTCATTTGATTGATGGACTTCATATATCCCAGTTACACTATTCTGCACTCAGTGACAATGTTAACCTTCTATCCTTGCGTCCTGTGCATTCCCTTTTCCTGCAAAGGTCTGGCCTACTTCTTGTCTTGTTCCAGAGAACCCCAGTCTCTGGTCTCTAGGCAGCACTAATCTCAGTCAGATTATATCCTTGATAATTATTTAAACAATCCCTAATGACAGAACCATAGGTGTATACATTGCAGAGTTATTTCCACAGATCAATCCATATACCCTCTATCAGAAAAATACTTAATTTGCTTTGACAGTTTAAAATGTGTATAGATAGCACCCTGACTCTCTAAGCTTTCCCATCCCACCTAAACCCTGAAGATTCTAACAAGGTGATTAGGGAATCAGGACTCATAACAATACATTCATATCATAAATGTGAGAAACATAGTGTACCAGCTTTAAAATCTATCCCAACCATTTCTACATCATCCTTTGTTAACAGAGTGAATATTGACCAAAATTAAATATCCATGGGATTTTCATTTAGCATACAAATGTTTTCTTAATATATTGCACAGATTATTTTGTTGGACAAATTAAAAATGATGCTTGCTGTTCCTTTCAGAAACCCTTATTATATTCTAATACTTCCCATTTTCCTTTCCCATTTGTTTGCTCTTTCTTCTCTGAAATTTCTTCCTACTTATAATTTTCTTTTTGAGACACATCAAGCTAGGTAGGATGCTCAGTGGAAGAGCTCTCATTATGCATTCATAGAAGGGGGTCGAATGCCCATCAAAACCAAGGTAGTGTTCTTGGTTTGGTAATAACAAATTTTTACTGCCTTCCACTGACAAGCCTAATCTCATTGTCAGGCTGATAGAGAGGTCAAAAGAACCTGATATTGACTGAGCCTGAAACTGTGCACCCTCAGAGGCTGAGAAGCCACAGGTAAAAACAATTATGAATTCTTCTCTAATGCTAAATTGATTTGTTTTTGTAAATTAAATTAGGTTTAGTGTGTTAAGAACTCTAGATATATTATTCTAAAATATGTGAAGGCAGAAAAAACAGACTAATACTCAGAAATTTCAAAAAAAACATAAAAAGTTTAATCTGCTTAGAAAGAAATATATTTAAAGTACAGGAAATAAAGCAGTGGCTGGCTGTATGTTATTCATAAAGGAACTTCAAGTCAGGGACAATTCAGTCAAGAGTTATAGCACTACAGACTTCATAATAATGGCTGCAAATGTGGCCTGGTGTTGGTTTATACAACACAGTATGCTATGTATCATGTGTTTTGAATAAATTGTTCTCTTAATCTTTAAAACGTTGTAATTGTTACTCTGCATTATTTTTCTCAGATGAATCTTGGACATAAAGCTAAATTAGCAAATAGTGGGCCAGTGAGATGACTCAGTGGGTAAATGTAAGATGGCTATCAAAGCTGAGTACCTGAGTTTGATCCCCAAGATCAACACGGTGGAAAGGGAGAACCAACCCTCCAAGTTGTCTTCTGACCTCCACAGGAGCTTAGTAGATTATGATCATGAGTTAGTATATGTGCACACACAAAACTACAAAAACCATAATGAATAAAAAAATGTTTTACTTTTAAATAAGTAGCATGTATTTAATACTTGGGAAAGGCAAGCAGAAATGTAATTAAATGGTTCAACTCAAAAAACCATTTTATATTACGACCTTCATATCCTCCGTGAGCAATCATGAAAAAAATTATCTTTTATACTGTTTTATTTCACTTGTATTATAATTCATTGGTATTATTTTATTTCATTTACACTATTTTGTAGTATATGAATCACACTATGAGTTACATTTACTAATATGCGAACTTTCTCTATATGAGAGTTTAATATATAATGATCATACAATAACTGTCTTCCTAAATTCAAGGTTGTTTCAGAGTGCAGACTACAGCTACAGTGTGCTGTGACCCTTCTTGCCTGTATGTCGGTTCAGGTTGCCTGACACTCCAAGGATGAAAAGAGTCAAAGAATGCCCAGGGTGTGAACTTTGTGGGGCTTGCACTGAGATCAATCTCTTTGCTTTTCTTATTAAATTTTCAGAAGGAAAAGAAAATGCTCTTTGCTATGACTTTGTTCTTCATCGTGTCTTTGTGAAGTTTTTATATACTCCGGATCCACATGGAAAATTAGTCTCCATAACTGTAACAATGTCTACATTTCACTGGGCACTGTCTCTTCATTAGGTGTTTTAAACTCAAAATTTCAATTTCTTATAGTAGCTGGAGCTAATATGAAAATGTTTCCAAATAAATAATTTGCCTAGATATCATTAATCAGTCAAGGTTATGTGAATTAAAAATAAAATTACACTAGGTATGTGGACCTCAATATAAATGTCTGCCTTTATGTTAAACTGTATCTTCCACCAATTATGGTTTGTTTTCTGCTTTCAAGTGAAAATCATATACATTTAAGTGGATAGTGAAAATCAGGCTAATTTTATCATAAGAACCCATAGAACACAAAAAAGAGAAAAGGAATTAGTTTCAAAAACCACAATGTTACTTTCATTATTGGTGATCTATAAAATATTGATTGAACTTTGGCATTATTATTAATATCATGAGTGATTTTAGTAATGCTTCTAGATTTCGAGTTCACATAGAGTTCGCCAGTTATCCAAACAATAAGTCAGGTGTTTTAGTCATACTTCTACCACTGCAACTTTTTTTTGCTCATAGTTTCAGCAGATTTAGTCCATGGTGGCATGACCCTTCATAGGCACCGGAAGAGAGGCTGCTCATAATGTTGCAGGGAAGTAGAGTTCTTCATCTCATGCCAACCAGGAAGCAGCAAGGGACAAAAGGAGTGTGCTTCCAGTGACTCACTTCCTACAACTAGGTCACCATCTGCTAACAATACCATCACTGTGAATGCAGCAAAAGATGAACTTCATGGGTAAGGATAGAATCTTTGCTACTCAGTGATCTTTAGGTTGTCGGATTCTGCCTCACTATTGAGGGTGACGGTGGTAACTAAAGTTTCAGTGCATGAGACTTTGGGAAAATACTTTATACTCAAGACTAGGTGACCAAAATCTACCACCATGCAGTGAAGTTAAACAGCAATTACCAGATTATAGGCGCATGCACCATCTTGCTTCAAAAACATAGCAACTATTTACCAATTGAAGTCCCCTTGTTTTACTGTTCTTTCACAAAATGGGCTAATCAAACTCTAAGCAATATCAAGGATTTGATGTTTGAGTGTAGGATTTAGGTTCAATAATAAATGTTCTTACTTTGCATCTTCTGCCTTATAACTGAAAAAACAGTGGAAAATCTTTTAATTTCTGAAATTGTTCCTATTTGTGTAATCTGAAAGTTTATGACAACTGTAAAATAGTGCTGATTGCACAAATTACAGGAGGATTTTATTGTCATTGTTGGAGAAAGATATACATAATTTCCGATCCTAATTTTTACAAAAAAACAGTATTTGGCAAGAAGCAAATAAAATCTATATTTTATGGTTATATTAGTATATTATCCAAAAAAATGAAAAATGTTTTATTTCAATGCATCAGTTTCTTAAATCTTATAATCTTCTCACTAATGCATCTACTCTTAATCTTCCACCTTGTTTCCACCAATTTTGCTCAGTTGTATTCATTTCTGTAATAGTCGTCGCAGCATGCTGTTTTGATGCCCATATTCCTTAGGTTTTAACAAGTCACAGCTTGGGATTTAGAACACAAAATCCCACTTGTTAGACGGTTCTCATAGTCAACACCGATGGATGCACATTTACTCTGTTGTGCTGACAAGGGTGGAAAGCCGATTTTAATCATAGAGTTTAATAGATATGGCACTGAGGTCACACGGGAAGTAGATTTATACAGTGTCTGAAGGTTATTTAATCTCACTCTCTGGCATGCCGTCAAGCAAGAAGAGGTCCACAGTCACCGATTACCCAGACTTTCCTTCTGGGATTTTTACTAATCTTTATCCAAATCCAGTTTATCACGCCATGCTCAGGAAGCAACATTCTGACATGTCACTTTTCTGTGTCAGAATCTCCAGGTTTTCTCCATTTCCAGCAGAAGAAAAACTGCTCCCAATTCTAACACATTTCCCTGTGATCTGATTCTAAAATGTTAAAGAATATACAGCTTATACTAAGGCCAAACTTGAATACTGCTGTTTGCCAGTGTTTGTCTTGAATCTACTTGATTATATTTAGATGTATGACAAACCACCCCTTATTTGCCTACTAAAACCTCTTCTTCATGCAGATCTTAAGTGGCATTGTCTTCAAGCAGGAGCATTTGATAGGCGTTCTTCCCTTGTTACCCCAGCAAAACTCATTTTGTAATATTGATCTCAGTGCACACTGGACTTTAGTGACATGCAGGGAGCGTTACAGTCTGTTCTAGATTATACAGTTCATATTCACTAAAACGTTGCTTTATGGCCATATCTTCCTCACTGCCAAATGTGATTTCTCATTCCTAATAGTTGTATAGATAACCATCTCTTTATCAACTCTTCGATCCTGAAAAACACTTTAGTTTAACAGCTAATTATAACCATCATCTTCAGAAAAGCAAACTTGATTTAACTATATAGACATAAGAAACCATAAGACAAAGAAAGGAGAGAGGACTCAGAGATTAATAGCACTTGATGCTTTTGCAGAGGACCTGAGTTTGGTCCCAAAACCCAACAGTAGCATACGTCTCTCTCACTGTTTCGTGGTATCTGTAGGCACCACACATGCACATGATGTGCATCAACATATTCAGGCAAACTTGTATACACATAAAATAAAAATATATAAATCCTATAGATAATTTTAAGAAAAACATAAACAAAACGCAAGAAAACATAAGCCATAACCTTTGTTCTTTACGGCACTGATATTTATTTAGACACGGGTATTTCTTACCACAGGAAGATGATATACCATGTGTGACATCCTGGACTATGAAGTATGTCCTGCTTTCCCAACGGGCTTGTTCTGTTTTCCCGCACATGCTTCTTATTTGCTTAACAGTATACACTACTGACAACTGGCGTTACTAGAGGGTAGAGGTGAATCTTATCCATGCCTTGTGTTTTCAGAACTATAACTTATTCAAAATCACGTAGGTGAAAATGAAGATGCTGTTTATACTTTAGAGCCTGGGTTTGTCACTGTGTAACATATTCTGAATGCATGGCCAAACCATTGTTGCTCTCTTTGCAGGAAATGGTGCCATTCGGAATATATTTGTTTTTGCACTTCTGGCAAAAACTTCTGGCAAGGTTATGGTAATAACCTTAAAATGTAAAGCTTTTCAAACATTTATAATTTAAAGATCCGTTTCAGGACCAATTGGGCAGCAAAGGGAATTATAAAGTCTACCTGGAGACCAAAAATTCTTTTCTCCTACTATCTAACCAACCTCAACTTTTAGACTCTAGACAAAAGCTCATAGGGTCATCTCTAAAGTCTAAACACTTAAGTAAAATGAGTTATCTTGGGATGTTTTATGTATCTCTTTCACTACATTACTGCCAAAATGAAGATAAAACTACAATAATAATTTCAAAATTTTACTCTGTTGTGAGTTTTTCCAGGTTATCATCATACCTACCCTATGATGTAACTTCATCATTATCCTATTTTAAACGTTAGGAAGCTACAGGAGATAACAATTGCCAAGGTTCACACTGACAGGTATCAGTATGCTCAATCTGACTCCAGAGCACAGTACTCCGTTGCATTTCTCCTGGGAGTCTGGTCTACAAACCAACACCATCAGCATTGCTGGAGACTTACTACAGTAAAGCTTCTCGGCCATGCTCCTCACAGCCACTTCAAGTAGGTGATTCCTCAATGAGGCAAAGTTGTAAAAGTACTGGGAGATACCAGGTGCTGCCCCCTGACCCTCCAAGTGGATCAGCAGCAGGAGTAATGTTTATGGTCAAAAGATACATTGAGATTACGTACCACCGCAAGTTCAAAGTTAAGTCTTTACTTTGAATTTGCTAAAGGAGACAAAAGATGATGGAAGTAAACTACTGACTCCCTAACTCTCCTGACAGGTAGTTGTGGAGTAGCTTTTCCCAGACGTGTCCTACCTAGAACTATCCTCAGTAACTCACATTAAAAATCAAGAGTCCACTGAAATTTCACTATAAAATCTGTTCTTTTTTTTGTATGAGTCAATTTAAAGACAAGTTTTGTTTTTAATAAACTTTATGAGTTTTTTAGTGAAAATTCATTTCCTTCATTTTTCATTATTAAAATATAACTTGCCTCTACTCAATGAAATATTGAAAAGAAAATGGGTAACCCAGCCTGCTGCTATGCAACATCTTTCTCAAATCTTTATCTACTATGTAATCTAAGTTCATTAGGAAAAAAAATCTATGGATTTATTTCGTTAAAACACCGATAGTTTATAGAGTGAATGTAGACCTTTGAAATTATTGTTTTTAGCAGTAAGTTAAAAGAAACTTATCCATAATAGAGTAGATGCTTTCCCATTTACAAGGAGAGCCATAATTCATTTTTATTTAATTTATTCTCAGAACTTAAAATCACTGTGTACATGCAGTATCTTACATAAAGAAGAGGTAGATTAATCAGTGGGAAATGTCTCTAACACCACTGCTTTGCAAATCATCTAGTCAGGCTGCATTTCTCTCAAGAGGCTTTAACCTCAAACTATATTTTATATAAGTTATTTTCTAATCAAGGCAACTCTTACTAAAGTTCTCAATTTAAATTGGTCTCTGCCAAATACACAATTATTCACAACTTAAAAGCTTTTTATATAATGCTTTTATTCGATGGTTTATCACTCTGGATAATATTTATAGACACATTCTTTCATTGCCTTGGAAATAATTTATACTGCTCAATATTTTCCAGGGGAAATGTGTGTAATGCCTCGTTTAAAGCAAGCATGATGGTTTTTACTGAAAGTTGCTAATAGCTTTGGATTAACTACTTTAAAAAACCTGAATGAAGTGAAAAACTACTTTGGAGGACAGCTACCTAAGACTGCTTCAAATATGTGTGATATATTCAAATACCCAGAAGTCACAAGTCCAAGCACTGTCTTTAAACAGTTTTTCTGATCTTGTGTATTTATCATGGAAATTGAACATGTGGATGAAAAGAATAAAAGTTCAAAAAACATTAAATATTCACTCCCTGTAAAATACATCCTACTGAACTATAGAATAGAAGTAAATCCAACTTCAATATCTTCCAAAAATCTGCTAGTTGAATGAGGTATAAATTTCTTGGTGTAAGCGAACAAACATTCACTGGTAAATCTTCTTTAGCCATCGATTTGCTTGTCTGTCTTTCTGGTTCTTATCTTTTCCCTAGGTCCCTATCTTAAAAACAGTGTTAGTCTACCTAAACTCCATATTTTCAAGCAGCTATAGACTTTAATAACCCCAGGCTAGTGAAATGGGTGACTATATATGGATAAAAGAAGCATAAAATTGATAAAAATCAAAACTCAAATTTTAAACTCAGGAATAGCAAAAGGCAACAATGCATGTGCATACACAAAACCACACACACACACACACACACACACACACACACACACACTGTACTTTGAAACATTACAACTTTGAAAAATAATCTAACTTATAACAGTTGAACAGTAAATATCCTGATGTTATTTATTAAATATTAGTTCAAGAATGTTAAAAAGGCTAGTGTAGCCAGTGCTGGTAATTATGAGTGAATATGAAAGTCTTCAAACATTTTGGATTTGAGTAGAAATTCATAGTATCTTTGTGTAAAATACTTCCGTGCTATCTACTATACCATTAAATTTACATACTGATTAAGTCAATAACTTAATTTTATTATTATTTAAAATAAATTTAAAATGTGTTATTTAAAATCAAATTTAAAACTATATTATTATTTAAAAGGCTGAAAACATACTTAACATCATTTGCTAAAAATCACTGAACCTTATTACTAATATAAAAAAATTTTACTCAATGAAGTATGTCTAAATATAAAGATATATGAACAAGTTTCCAAGTTATTTCATTAAACAAGAGGCCGTGCACATAAGAAAGAAAGATTTTAATGTTACTAAATATTACTATTCAGCTTTATATAAATGTGTATGTGTGTATTGATGTTTTGCTATAGACAGGTAGGGATAGTTAAATATTAGATGTGTGTATCTATCAAATTATTAAAACAAACGCAAACACTGAAAGTGTTTACACTGTAGTTTAGACTGCTGAGATTGCACAACACAGCACATTTTCCTTTTTTCCTTTGGGTTTCTGGTCACATTGCTGTTTTGAGATAGGGTCTTATATAAGCTGTGTTGACCTTTAACTCATGATAGTGCTCAGCCTGGCCTTGAATTTTCAATCATCCTGCCTCTGCTTCTCAAATACTGACTTTAGAGGCATGTTTAATGACCCCTAATTGGAGAATTTGTTTCTTATTCATTATTTCTCCATAATTTATTTTGAATTTTCACTCAGGTATATTTACTTTTTTCTGTTGGGTAGTGATAGTGCACATCCTTAATCCCAGCACTTGGGAGGCAGAGGCAGGCAGATCTCTGTGAGTTCGAGACCAGCTTGGTCTACAAGAGCTATTTCCAGGACAGTCTCCAAAGCTACAGAGAAACCCGGTCTCATAAAAAACAAAAAGATATATTTATTTTTAATTTGTATGTATGAGTGTTGGGCCTTCATGTATGTTTATATAACACATGTATGCCTGGTATCTATGGAGTCCAGAAGTGGGCAGAGGATTCTCTGGAACTGCAGATAAAGAGGTTATGAGCTGCCATATTATATCTCAGAATTGAACTCAGGTCTTCTTTAAGGAGTACAATGTCACATTAACTGCAATAGTGTTGTTTCAGAGATGCAAAGGTTGTAAATCCGACGGCAAGTGATGACCACCTGCCCTGTTCTCGCCACTGCACTGAATTGAGAGGAACACTCCTACCAGCTGTCCAACATCTGACTTGGGCTTCAGGATGGTCTCTCTTCCTATGGAGCAGAACTCAACACAGTAGCTTAAGAGGTAGTATGACTACTGTCCATTCTAGTGCTGAGCCCAAGGTCACAGCCAAGAACCTCCTTCAAATCAAGAGCATGTAACTCTTTAGGCTGTAGTCCTCTCCCCCTCCCCTACCCCTAGCTACAATTTCTAAGTTTCTCTTAACAAAGGGCTATTACTTTGACATGATCCTGGAGGTCTCCGACAGCTGAAATTCCTCCTCTGGAATGACAACTGCTTCCCCAAGCTTACTCACCTAACTGAACTGTGATCCCCAGATTCACAAAAAAAAAAAAAGACTTTCAAATGCATCATTTACAATTTTACAAGTATTCGATTCAAGTTTGCCAGTGTTATTAAATTGCAGCTTCCTTTATTTCCATTTTCACATTCTATTGTGCCATAAAGCAACTGACTAAGTCTGATAAATTTGGTTAAATGTTCAAATTTAATCAGTTTTAGATCTCCTTCCCCCTTCTTTGCCTTTTCTCTAAAATGATACTTAAATTCCAGTGTTTTAGTCAAAGTCCTGGTTAAGGAAGGGAGAATCTGGAGAAAGCAGTGAACTTTATTGTTTTACACTTTTGGAAAGTGTTGATAAGATTAAATGAGGTGTATGCATGTAAAACCCATGCTTCCAGATTCATGATACTTTATAAAGATAGACTTTTTTTTAACTTCAGTTGTTACTAATTCTCATTTAAATGGAATCCCATCACCACCACCTTTGAAATCCCTTTTTTCTAACCCTAATTTGGCACATGAATGGTGAGCTTTCCTCTCTGGAATGGCTCAGAAATGAATCTGCCCACTGTTCTCTTTTTAATGTCTACTTCATGAGAGGAAGGCCTCCCTTCCCTGACAGAGAAGACCTGGTTGCCTTGATCCCATTATTATGAGCTTTTGAGTGAGATAGAAAACTGGTGTGGAGAGTGGACTGTCTAGTGCTATTCTGACACATCATCTCTGGATTGCCTTAAGAATAAGAGACAGGCAATCTTTGATTCCTGACACCTACTTATAATTGGATGGGTTCTCCATACCTCAGAAAGAATTGTGTCTATTGTAGTTAGTTAACATTGCTGTGATGAACACCCCCTTAGCAAGAAAATATATAGAATGAAGAGTTTCTTGGGGTATCAGAGGGTTGGAGTCAGAGACCAGTATGGGAGGAAGCTTGGCAGCAGGCAGGCAGGTATGGTGGTAAAACCATAGCTGAGAGAGTTCACATTTTGAGACACGAATATGTAGTAGAGAGAGCTAATTTGTACTTCTGTGGGCTTTTGAAATATCAAACTCCACACCAAGTGATAGACCTCTCTACCAAACCCACAATCTCAAGTCTTTCCAAATATTTCTTCCACTTGGGGTCCAAGCATTTAAGTATAGAAGCCTACGGGGGCCATTCTCATTCAAACTCCCATAGTGTCTTTCCAAGTGAGCAAGATCATTTCCAGATACTTCAAACTATACTTTCAAACAGTTGTAATTTATTAGATCCCTAAATAATTTGTACTTTTTATGAGGTAATAGGACCTTCAAGAGATGTGGCCTAAAGGACATTTTCTAGTTACTGGGAACATGGGTTTGAAGTGAATATTTGGACACCAGACCCTTCTTAATCTCCTTTACTTCAAGACCGGAGCTGAGGGCTTCCCTGAAAGCCATTCTCATCTCAGTGGACTTCCTTAGTACAAGATCCCAAATGACTATGGATTAAAGCTTCAAAACTGTGAGCCAATACATACATTTCTACTGCTGAATTGATTAGTTCATATATTTTTTTGCATTGACAGAAAGATGACTCATACAAAAATTTATCTGGATATCAATAACTAAAATATATTTCAACTCTAGATTTGAATTAGTTCCAATACTTTTATATGTAAGTCTGAAGTATCACCCAAATTTTTTATTACTATGGGTTTATTGTTCTTTTATTTACTAATAACCTCATAATGATATAAGAAGTGAATTGCCCATTAAAAAGGTAAAAGAAAAGAATATAATGCAAACACTGAATTTTTTTCTGCTATAGATGTCACAGGCTGCCTCCTGTGAAAAGATAAAGTGCATTTGCAATTCCATGAAGTAGCAAAGTTATAAGATAAGACAGGATGTTTCTGTCCAAAATTCCAATAAGGGAAATTTATAGTACAGCTAGTTTATCTGAGAACAGATTTCAGATAAACTCTCATGAACAGAAACAACAGAAAAGAAAATAATGGTGGTTGGAAAATGGATATTAGAGGCACAGAGATAGGAATGGAAGAGTCAGGTAGATGGAAAATGGCAGCCACAGGAGACTGTAGAATTCAGGGCTGGGTCTAGTGTGGACAACGAAAGATTCATAATCCCAAGACATGACCCGGGAAAACAGAGAAGGGCTGACATTGTTCTAAGTGAATTTAGGAGCAGTGAGAACAAATGAAAGGTCACCAAAGTCAGCAAAGACAGAATTAGCAGAGTTGAATTAGAGAAAAAGATTGGACTAGAATTCAGGGACCTAAGACTCAAACTTGCTTTTGATTCTCATGAATTCCATCTGTGTGTAAGTTATCATTTCTTCATCCTTGCTGTTTAATAATACTGGTTCAAATATGTTTCCATTTATATTTTCCAACCTTTTCATTTTACAATGATGGAACTGATAGTTTTAAATCTAAGTTATTACTTTTGGCAACTGGGTAAAAGAATCTTCATATCTCAATCAACTACCTTTGTGAAACAGAAAGCACTAAACATATTTTAATGTGACTTCCAAAATCCTTTTTCATTATGTTATAACAATGGCTGTGATCCTAGACCATGCCTATGATTTGGAACATAATAAAATAGAATGAATAGAACAGATTCTTCATTCAAAAAGAAGAAAAAGTAGTGCATGTCAAAAATGGTTTATAAAATAGCAAACGTATATCATCAAAACAAAATGTTTTTGAAGAAAAGTATTTTAGACTTTCTACAAAGAGAATATGAAAAGGAAGAAGGGAGAGGAGGAAGAGGAGAAAGACGGCTGAGGCACTATGGGTGGTCAATAGATGCAAAATTGCTCAGAAAAATCTGTATGAGGCCAGGCAGTGGTGGCGCACACCTTTAATCCCAGCACTTGGGAGTCAGAGGCAGGTGAATCTCTGTGAGTTCTAGGCCAGCCTGATCTACAAAAGTTAGTTCCAGGACAGCTAGAACTATTACACAGGGAAATCCTGTCTCGAAAAACCAAAAAAAAAAAAAAAATCTGTATGAGTCCTTTAAGTGACTATGAAAGGTGCAAAGAGCTGAATTGTTGAAATAATTTCAGGTGTGTAAGAAATACTTTCACCCTTCAGACATACCACAGTCTATTAAATTTTTCATCATATCACACTATGCTACCAAAACTCGTCTATAACTCAACTATGCTTTTATTTTTTAACTTTCTGTAGGATGACAGGTCACTTCAGTAAACATATCCACAAATTTATACTTATGAGTTCTTCTAGTAGTGTTTATTTATTTAAATTTGTTCCTTGATAATTCCCTATAATACATTCTGATTACTCTTATTCTCCACACTCTTTGGCCTCATTGCCACCTCCTCCTTCCTATAAGCTCCTTTCCCATGTTGAAGTCTTTGTTTTTTGACCCAATGATTTTAACAAGGACCATCTGTGTCCAAAGGTGGAAACATCCATTAGAGCCTGGTAGGCTCACTCTTGGGAACATAACTATAGAAAGTAACTGCCTTCCAATCCATCAGTAGCAATCGGTTTAGCAAAGAGGTATGCAAGGACCCATGAGACTTTGCCCTCAATATATGACTGTTGGCAAGCCCAGGGTTATGTTGATTCAGTTCAGGCAACTGCTATATGATCCTGTTTGTAATTGTTGTGCCGTGCCTCAGAGCAGACACTTTATATCCTTCCTGATCTTCTACCTTAAATTCTTTCCATTTCCTTTTCCTTGGAGGAGGTGATATTGATGTCTTGTTTACAGATGAGCATTGAACCATCACTTACTCTTACACATTAGTGTCTGCTTTCACTTCTGGCCATTACAAACAGAAGCCTCTCTGATTAAAGTTGAGAGCAGCATGTCTTTGGATCTAAGTATAAATATCTAGAAAGCTCTTTGACATTGTATCAATTTAGCTAAATGATAGCAGTAAGTCCCTCTTAGGGTCTTTGAACTTCACAGTCTTTAGCTTTGGTCAAGCTTGATGAATTCCCTCCTATAAGCAGAGTCCATCCTGAGCATAGTTGGTTACAACTACCATCCCATGACAGTTGTGCCATTATTGAATAAGTAGTCAAGCAAATGAAACTCAGTTGAGTAGAGAGGCAGCCTACAAAATAGAAGTAAATTTTGTCAGCTACATGACTAATAGAAGATTAATATGTAGTATATAGAAAGAACTAAAAAAAAACCTCTAAATATTATGAAAACAACCGGCCCAGTTTTATTTATTTATTTATTTATTTATTTATTTATTTATTTATTTATTTATTTATTTATTTTGGTTTTTTGAGACAGGGTTTCTCTGTGGCTTTGGAGCCTGTCCTGGAACTAGCTCTTGTAGACCAGGTTGGTCTCGAACTCACAAAGATCCGCCTGCCTCTGCCTCCCGAGTGCTGGGATTAAAGGTGTGTGCCACCACCACCCAGCTCCGGCCCAGTTTTAAAAATGGGCTTTGGAACTAAACAGCGAGTTTTCAAAATAAGAATTATTAATGTCTAATAAACACTTGTAAAAATATGTTCAACATCATTAGCCATCACAGAAATTTAAACCACATTAAGGTCTATCTCTCCCTAATGAAAGTGGCTTTAGTCAAAAAAATCAGGTGACAACAGATAAAGGTGACCTTGTGGGAAGGAGAAGTCTCATACACTGTCTGTGAAACTCTAGGCTAGATTGGTGAAACTGCTATGGAAATAATTATGAAGAATCCTTAAAATTTAGAGAAAAAACCTGGTTATATCCAGCTATACTACTCTTGAATATATACCTTAAAAATGCTTTCTTAAGTCTCTTTCAAGAAAAACAAAGAGAATGTATATTTAAAATGTGGCAATGTCCGTGCTTTAAACAAATGTTTATGTTTGTCATCAAAACTCAGTGACTGTTTATTTAAAATTTAAAAAGTCCTGGTTTTAGTAGGTTGGGGCTTTTGCTCTTGTTTAAGAGAGCTAATGACACATGAATATTATATGTATACTTTTATGAAGTGCAAAATTTTATTTTGTATTTCTCTCTGCCTAAAACAATTTTATGCCAAGAAAAGTGGGGGAGGTAAGTTTTAAAAAGTGTTAAACTTTGCTTCCTTTATGAGCATGCGATTCAACATTTCTATGGTTAAAAATATTCAGCAACTACCTTTATGCATGAATTAAAAACTACATTTGGTAATTTCTTGCAAATTTAATTACATGGTCAGAAAAATATATTCAGCATGGAGGAGGTACTTCATACAGTTCCAAAAGTCCATCCTGTGCGAGCCACTGTGTGGGTCAAGAAGGATGAAGGTTGATATTGACCTGCTCCTTTGAGTGCATTCCTTGCTCTGAAGTACCTTTCTAAAAATTTGTATTAAAAACAGACTGTCATATTTAACTTGATTAAGGGTAGATTATTTTTATGATTATTATTTCAGAGACCATCTCCAACTTGAACAAACACACTAATTTACCAGAGATAATTATGTGTGATTTTCTCCTTTAATAAAAGATAAATAATTTGGCAGTCTTGCTTCAAGTATTTTTCTATTTCAATGCAGTTCATTGTTTGATAGGGTGTCCTTTATTCTCGTATGAGTTGGTGTGCTGAATGGAAGAGCTTTCTTTAGATCAATTGTGCTGCTTTTCTGTATAGCCCTGCTATTCATACCACAGTCTAAGAAAAGAGCATTAACAGCAGATATTACATTAGTTTCCGCTCACAGAGATGTATTCCTTTGTTTATGACTTACATAACTTGCTGTAGTCGCAAAGCTTCATCAAATTGGAACAAAAGAAATGCAAAGTTCATTTCTGAGAATTTAAGCATCATGGACAAGCTTTGACTAGAGTCAACTTCTCAGTACGTTTCTTTTGAATTAATGCAAAAATTAGATTCTCAGGTCATATGGTAGGAGGAGCACTGATTCGTTGTTTCATTATGTGGGGCAGGACATACACATTGAATTGTAAAAACCTAAATGCCGCTTAGAAGAAATGCAGGGGCATTTGGCTCCAACTATCCAAATTGTTTCTACCACAATCTTTCACTCTGAATGCAGATTTAGACTGGATTCTTCACAGTAAATAATATTTGCCTTTTCTCTCAATAGAGGCTTAACCAAAAGACAGAAATATATCTACTTTAAGTCTACATCTTTATATACTAGAACTGTCCAAAAGAACTTCCGCTCGCACTACAAAGTAAATATATATCTTGTCCAAATATTCAGGTAGTGCTTGAAGTACAACTAGAATGAGTGAATTGAAAAAATTAATCTCATTAATTTTGATACATAAATTTTAATAGCCACGTGTTTAGCATCTGTCATACTGGACAATGTGGCTTTAAGCTATTCTGCAGTAGGCTGGCCAAGAAAGTCGACAGTAGGAAGCAGCAGTCAGCTCATAGTGTGTACGTCACGCTGAGGATCAAGCTACCTTGGCTTCTACCTTGTGTTCTGCTCTGTGAAGGAATTGTGGAGCTAGATGGAGCCAGAATATTCCCCCTCTCTTCTTGCATCAGAATCAGCTTGATTTGGCATACAAACAACATCCCAGGAAATATTTAATCCTCCACTCTACAGCACTATGAAGCCCAAGTTATAATTTGTGCTGTCACTCTCCATCTCTTCATACCATCTCTAATACATTTAAATCTCACTTGTCTGTAGTTTCATTTCCAAGAGAACAGAGTAGAAATAAGAGTTCTTTCCAAATAGACTTTTCTTTATCAAATGCAAGGAGAACTTTCTGATATGTGAACTATAATCTACCCAACTGCACAATTGTATCTTTACTTGGCTCTCTATAAGGCACATGAGAATGTACATCTTAATACTGTAAATGTCCTAGATACAATATAAAAGAATCTGTAACTTCTCCTTTTGCCTGCTTTTCTCTCCAGCTCAGTATAAGACAGAACTAAACCCAGAATGACAATAACAAAACAAGGTTAGTTTTCCTCTCCATCTTCTTTCCAGTATATTTCTACTTATATGTCATAATTCTTAAGGTTTGGTTCTACCTTCAAGTGCTTCTGGAATCTTGTCTCCCCTCCACAAATTTGTATTGATCTATTACAACAGTTTTTTAACTCTGCATCTCACCTTACGGCTTCCACTCTACTCCTTAAGTTCTTAAACATATTTTATTGTGGAAACATACTTGTACACATGTGACGTAATACAAGGATTTATTAAAAGACCCAGACCAAGACCAAGGTACACACAGATTACAATACCCAAAAGGAGCTCCCCGTTGAAGTACGCAGGTCGAAGTACGCAGGTCGGCGATCCGCGCAGAGAGAGAGCTTTTTCACGCGGACTCAACCTTTTATACCTAACTGGGACCTGATGGTCCAACCCCGAACAATCAGCCAATGGCTAATGGCGGGGCATGGCTACTACCCTGATAAGCTAAAGCTGTTTCCCCATCATACACACGACAACTAAGATATCCAGGTTCACTTTAACCTAGCTAATGGCATTTCATGAAGCCTTTGGCATAGCCACATTGCTGCCTTTTGGAAATAATCTCTATATGTGCCTAACACCTTTTATCAATTTTAGACTAGAATCTTAACACATTTCATTCTCTTCACTTTGGTTTTCCATGATTACTTTTATTATCTCATTCTATTTTCATAATTCATGTTATTATGTAAAATTACAGTATTTTACTATTTGACTTAGGTTCTTTTTTTTTTTTGGTGTGGGTATGTTTTCCTGTAAGAATATCCTATGAGACTGTGAGTTTCATGTATTCCAAACCCAGTCTACCTCTGCATCAATTCAACCTTTAATATGTGGGCAAATATTTGCTGAGTAGATCAATACAGTGGGATTATATCACTCATATACACACATGCACATAGCAACACAGATGCAAAGACAGAGATACATTTAAAGATTATATGGACATTCAAACACACTTTCAATAATTCCACACATATGTTAGACACTTAAACACCATCATTTTTTTCTTGTCTAGTTTAACAAACAAACAAACAAACTGTTAACATGCATAACATTATTTTAGGCAATATAGCTTTAACCTGTCTCCCCAAGATTATTCACAACTACTTCCTATCATCAACCTCATTCTATTTCCCTTTTTTGTTTTTCTTGTATTCAGAAGACATCTTTATGTTCAAAAGCTTTTATTTTTCCTCCTCTGAGAGACCTATTTATTTTGTAAAACTTAGTATCTAGTAACCATTCCTGTCCATTGCCAAAGTCCTTTCCCAACAGGCGTCTGTGACCTCCCTAAATAGGTCAAACCTCCCATTTAAGCATGATGGTCCTATGACTGAACAAATGGATAGATAGATGGATGCTGATGGTCTTTCTAATGATTATTGGGCCTCTGAGAGCATCTGAGTACTGAAACTTTATCTTTTCTTGTGGCCATGGCATTTTAGAGTAATTAAAACTCATATCTAGTTACACATTAGTCACATTCCCCAACTGCTAGTGATGCAGCCCTGGAGTTGGAATGGGCCAGCAGACGCTGCTTGCTTTCCATCATCATAATGGTGACAGAGATGAAGTTGACATTGCAGAAGTTACCAGTGCTTCTGTTTACCTACTGATATTCACTGTGTTCCCCCAGGACAGCAAATAACATCATTTACTTCGGATAACAGAAGTTTGACAAAGCACTGAACATTAAAAGGAAAAGTGCCTGGATAGAATGAAAGCACACTGTGTTCTGGCAAAGGGACGAGATAGATAAGCAATATATAAACCTGAGTTTATCAAGCAACCAGAATGATGATTACAAGACAGATTGACATTGGACTATACTATTTCAGGTTAATTGTCATATCTTCTAAATATCATTTACAAAGAAAGGAAGTGAAAAGTTATTGGGAAAATGGTATAATGAAAACTAGGAATACAAACTTCTCCTGGTAACAACTGGTGAAGCAAGTGAATGTTCTCTAATACAAAGGGAAATACATCCACGTGAATGTGAGAAATTATGAACAAGTGATTAAGAAACTATTAACATGTCATCAAACAAACTCTCCAGGCTCCATCTAGGTATCATGTGTATGAGACAGAACTCACAGAGACAGGAAGGCATGGGGGAGACCATTGAGATAACAGAGTTATTAATGAGATTAGCCTGTACTCAGATTTTCCTGCTTATTAATTATCCAAGAGCTTGTACACACAAATGAAAATGCTAAGTACCCTCAAATAAAAGGGAGCCAAAAGGCAAGAGTATCTTTTACATAGCGTAGATCACTTCTGTCCTCCTTGATTGATGGAAATTGGTTTTACCTCAGAGACAAGAGGATTCATCTTAACTTCTGTCATCATCTCTACTTGCACATTCTCCCACAGTGACAGCCCTGCTGTCCATTATCTAGCCAGATGGCCACCAGTCCACTGAGCCATGCCTTTCCCTCAAGCATGCCTGTCTTTACTTATAGGTGCCAGTGCTTGGAGACATATCAGAACAGTGGCGCTGACATTCCCTGAGCATCTCCTAAATTAGGCACTGTGGTGAAGCTCCAGCCAAAACCAAACCAAACAGTGTGAAGATTCCCAGCATGAAAAAGCACCATCCGCATGTCCAAAGCAATTCAAGAAAATAATATGAATTGGATTTGAATAAGCTAGCAGACATCTTGCATTCTGAATCATAAAATGCCAATTCCAAGCATAGTTTGGAAGCATTCAACTGTATTTCTATGTCTATTTTAATAAAAATATTTCTAAGTTAATTTCATAGTTACAAAATTCAAGTTAATTAAAGATTTTATTTTTCTATATATTTAGATTGTGTTCTTCAGTTTTATTCAAAATTCTAAAAAAAAAAATAAAAGCTGCAATTTACTTCATGTGTTAAACTACAGAAAATCTAGTTATTTCCAAACTCAAAGAGTTTTTTCAGTCCTAATATATGGCAAGTTATATAGAATATGATGGCCAGTCTTCAAAAGTACTGTAAAAGTTATAAGTTATTCTGTAAAATAATGAACTGTTTATGACCAAACATAATAATTCAGAATAATGGATCTCATTTCTAATAAGGAAATGTATTAATTATTTGATGAATATTTGTTGCCCACTCACATATTTCAGTACACTGATTTGTAAGCTAAAGGAGAAAGCCAGTTTCTGAGCTTAGCATTAAGTACAGTACTGTGGATATACCATACTACAGAGGAATGGAACTCATGGAGAGAAGGGAAGGTGGGCTTCTGGAAGTAAGTAAAAGTCAATGGAACCTGGTGTAGATAAGCCTTAAAACCATTAAAAAATGTGGAGGGCCTTCATGTGAGATAGGCAATAAGAGAGCCTGTATATACAGAGAATTGGTTGGAAAACATGTAGACCGAAAGAACAATGTATCATCCTAAGTGGGATTATCAATACTAAAGGATGCTCTAAGATCTTGAGAATCTATCTGGTAAAAAGTAGGTGGAATATGCATGACATTTTCACATAGAACCAAGATAAATATTTACTTGATGTTCTTCATGGGCTTTTGTGTCAATGAGATTTGTAGCAAGCTAAGGTCTTGTGACATACCATGATATATTTAGACTCCACCTTGAGGCAATGTCAGCAGAAGAAGTTTTAATATAAACATATTTTGTAGGTAAACTTTGGATACCACCCTTTAGGAAGGGCATAAAATCTCAACATACTTATCAAAGGCAGTAAAATAATTTTCCTCTAGACTCAAATAATTTAGCAGGCAATATAGGGACTCCATCAAAAACAATCGAAGCAAATGAGTAAGTAGGTCAGTCTGTTCTACCTTTTTTTCTCTACTGCCTATAAATACTTATTTCTAAAATCAACATTTATTTCCCACAAGACACTTGGATGGGTACAAATACAGTTTTTAAGTAAGCAAAATGAAGTCATTTCCTAAGAAAAGAACAGATGAAATAAACAATAATTTTAATGCCATGTAACAACTTTTGCAATAAAATAGGGCATACAGAATATATGAGAATTCTAAGGAGAAACATCCGCTTAATAAAGAACTGGAAACTTCTGAAGAGAGCCCACACTTCATTGCCCAATGTTAGTGAATTAACATGATACAGCAGGTGATTCTACTCTGGTCAAGGGGCATGAGAACACAAAGCTTTTAGAATCCCTCAAGTGTCCTAGAAGGATGTAGACAAGATTATGTAGACACCAAAGAAAATGCAAACTCAGATGGCTAATTTTCTGCCCCAGGTTAGTTTCACAGTCTTTGTAAGGCAATCATAAATTATCATGAAAAAGCCAGCATGAATCCATGTGCTGTTTAGTAGAATTAACACAAGCTGTTAGAAAGAGCAAGGATGTGAATAAACCATCTCTTACAACTTAAAGTTTACTCACGCTCACAAGTACAGTATATTCTATAGGAAACTAAAACAACTCATTTAAAATATAAAATACATAATTATTGTAAAAATTACTGTGGACTTGAATGATCATTAATAATATAGTGTTACTTCTCTTTGAGGAACTGTGAGGTGATGGACAGAGAAAGACACATGCACCACACACTGAGAGAGACAGAGATAGTGAGAGAGAGCAGAATGAATGTTAAAGAATTGCTCAGGGATGTATAGGGCTATACAAAGAACCTACCCATGTAAACACTTAATAAATTATCTAAAATTAGTAACTTAGAGTAATATTCTAAAAAATAAAACAAATGCAGATATAGAAAACTGACTAAAATAGGTAAGAGTTCACCCAACACTATCTGCCTAGTAATTTCTGATCAAGGTTATAAAGAGGTGCAATCATAAAGGCAAGTAGCTTAGCATTTCTGCCAGGAAAAAAGGAAAGAATTCAGCAAGCAACAGTGACAGATTTGTGGTTAAATAAACAAGGCTTAAATGAAGGTTAAATTAAAAAAGCAAGGGCTTTTCATATAGCTGAAGCAGGCTGGGTGGCTCAGAATAGGAGAGAGAAATGCTAAATATGAGACAACCTGGGACCTCACTGAAACAAATAATAGTTATTTCAGAGTAAGTCAAGCAAAGTCAATAAAAATGAAAGCAGCAGTAGCTATTGGGTTCATAGCAGGCTAATAACGCCCTTCTGGGACAAATTTGGGTTTTGAATGGAGAGAATAAAATACGTTTTTGTAGACTACTAGTTCAAGAAAGATCAATTGAATAGATAGAAAACTGATCAAGTCTACAAGCCCAAATCATCCTTAATCTGTAGACCAGTGTTTTCCAATACTGGTTGGAGGACTCATTAACAACAAGCAACTTTTGGAAACAAAAAAGAAATAGAAAACAAGGATGCTTAGTAAATATATATTCCTGGGCACTACCACTGGCCTACCAAGTAATGCGTATGTGTGTATAAATATATACAAATTCACATATACATGGATAGGTCAGAGAGAGGGGAGGGAGAGAGAGAAGAGAAGAGAAAAGAAGAGGAGAGGAGAGGAGAGGAGAGGGGAGGAGAGAAGAGAATCACAGAGTAATTTTAGGGTTATTTATTTAGGGGTAGACTCACAGATCACAGTCCTCTGTATGAATGGGAAACAGGAACCAAATCCAGCAGCCAGAAGAGATAGCAGTGCGCGCTTTACATGGGCATTTACAGTATAAGAGGCCACACCCAAGTGGGCTGGTAATTTAGCGTCCTTCTTCAACCATCCAGTGCATTCTTTTCTTCTTCTTTTCAAAAATAAATGTATTTATTTATTTATTTTGCAACCTGTCTACAATTTCCTCTCTCTCCTCTCCTCCCAGTCCCTCCCCACAAATTCCACTCTGTTCCTCCAGCCCCACCCCTTCTACTCCTCCTTTTCGGTTTAGAAAAGGGCAGGTCTCCTATGACTATCAGCAAAACATGGCATAACAATTTGCAGTAAAACTAAGCACCTCCCCATGTATTAAGGCTAGAAAAGGAACCCAGTATGAGTAGGGTCCCAGAAGTCAGTAAAAAAGTCAAAGATGGATCCTGTTTCCACTGTTAAGAGTTGTACGAGAGGACAAAGCTGCACAACTGTAGTGGACACTCTGAGTGTGCAGATCCGTCACCTGCAGGATCCCTGGATGTCAGTTCAGTCTCTGTGAGCCCCTATGAGCCCAGGCCAGTCGATTCTATGAGTCTTCTTGTGGTATTCCCTAAGGCTCCTACAATCCTTCCCCATTCCTCTTCTACAGGATTCCCTGAACTCCCCTTAACATTTGGCCATGGGTCTGCATCTGCTTCCATCAGTTGCTCAATGAAGTCTCTCTGATGACAATTGGGCTAAACACCAATCTATGTGTATTGCAGAACATAGTTAGGAATCATTACACTGACTTTTTCTCCTCCAGTCCTGTTTGTTTCTATGTTAGGTCTCTGGGTCATCCACTCTGTGGGTCCTGGTTCCCAGGCATTGGCAAGGGTGGGCTTGCTCTCCTGGCATTGGTCATAGGCTAAACCGGTCATTGCTCGGCAATGAGAATCATAGTGTTAGCTTTCCCTTGAGTTTTCCCACTGGTCACCCAGCCCAGGTCCCTTCAAGTGGTTAATAGTTCTATAATATAAGATGTAAATGAATCATAATTTAGTAAAACTTCTAATAATTATAAAGTAAAATATTGGTTGAAAAACATCATAACTTGTCTTGAACCAATGAAGTATTGCCTGGTAGAAACAAAGCAAGGTAACATTGCACACACTTAGTAGAATATGCCAACAACCCATCTTCAGGGATAAACAATTTGTTTTTGTAAGACAATTATATCTTTTGAGAGAAAAGTGGGACATGTCCCCCAAAACACACATTTTGGTTTCAGGCTTTTCCATGAAGTTTCTGCTAAGGAACACAGGGGGATGAAGATAGATATATAGAGTGAGGGTCGTTGCTGATAAGAATTTCATAAGCCTATACATACATGCGGATGTACAAACCCTGAAGACATACACTTGCCTACTTATTGTAAAATCAATCTCTGTTGACCACATATCCAGAATGGAATTGAACCTGCATGCTTAACAACACAAAACACCACCCAACAATCAAACAAGACCTTGAAAGTAAGTTGGTAAAGATACATAAATTATTTACTAGAGTATTTTCATTTAGAACAGTAAATCCTTCCCTCCTGATGGGTAATACAGAGGATAAAAGGAATGAAATGATTTTTATTCCATAAGATGCCATAAGCTAGGGCACATCAATGTATGGCAAGTGTTGTTCTATAATTATCAATGTTGACTTAGTTTTGGATTTAGATTCTCTTGAAGTATTATTTTAAAAATAACAAAGTATAAATTTCAATTTAAAAAAAAACCTTAAAGAAAATAAAATATCAAACTCGTCTGTAAACATCATAGTTGCTTCTAGCTTCCAAACCCTCACTGATGAGTCAATTCCAATCCTAGCAGGTGGGCACAGAGGGTGGCGAGACAAAGATTCATCTTGCTGCTTTACAGTAACCTATTTAGAAAGCATTCAGCTTGGCACCTGACTGATATAACAAGTATCAGCTGTGCCTGCTACAAACTTGGGGTAAACAAATTTTTCCACCACAGCTGACCAGCATCTTCCAACACGGGAGCAGCCTACCTCAGACAATAGCTACAAATGCAGCCCTAAGAGAGCAGGCACTGTCCAGGTTGGGTCCAGGGTCCAATGCTTCCGTGAGAACTTTCTTATAGAAGTATAAACAATTAATGCATATTTTTATTTAAAAATATTTTTTAAGTGTGAGGTGTGTTTGCGTATGTGTGTTTGTGTTTACACATGAGTAGGCTGGTGGCTAAAAAGTCCACAAGAGGGTGTGCTGGAGCCAAAGGAACACACAGTTGTGAGCCATCCAGTGTGTGATTCTTTGCAGTAACAGTGCACACTGAACCACTGACACATCTCTCCTTTCCAAAGATCACTTCCCTTTAAATGAACAGGCAGTCTTCGGGTTGGGCAAAAAGTCTTTAACATCTGTTCAATACAGCTGATAGAAAGTTTCTAGAATACACAAGACAGAAACAAAAGCATAAAAAAAAGCTAAAAATCAAGAAAGCAAACAACCCAGTTAAAAACTGTGGCAAGGAACTAAACATAGAACTCTTAAAAGATAGTATGTAAAGAGTTAAAAAATATTTTTTAAATCTTTAGTATCCTTAGCCATCAAAGATATAAGAATTTAAAAAAATCTTTGATATTTCATTTTGCCCTAATCAGAATGATTTAGATTAAACAGAACAAAGAAAGAAACAAAACAATTTAATAACAGCAAATGCTGAAGTGGATGTAGGAAAAAAATGGAATATTAACTTATTAACTGCTGGTGGGCAACAAACAGGTACAGTCCACTGTAGAAGTCAGTGTGGAGGTTCCTCAGAAAGCTAGAGATATATTTACTTCATTGTTCACCTATTCCACTATAGCGCATATTCTCAAATGACTCAGCATCCTACTTCAAAGATACATGCTCAGCTATGTTCACGGAAGCTGTAATTACAGTACCCAGGATATGGACGTGACATTAATGCTCAGCAACAGAGTAATGAATAATGACAATGTAGTTCATTTTTGCAGTGCAATTTTAGTCAGATATTAAGAAAGGTCCACTCAAGCATGACAAATCACAAAAGCTAGAAACCTAGAACACACTACACATCTTGCTGGTTGCTTAGCACATACGTTGCTGTTATTTCCTGGTGGATCAGTTGATTTGAGCCTCTTCCAGGCAATACTACTCGTCTGAGAATCTTATGTTTGGCTGAACTCTGCTTTAACCAGACTGCTAGACTGGTCTCTGAATCATCCAGTCTGGTTGATTTATCTCTGATTTTTTCAGAATGCTCCATCTCTGCCTCTTTCAAACATTTTAACTGGTCTGAGAGTGTCCTTAACAATCTTTATGACTTATATACTCTCAGGGATGGATGTGTCTAGTGAATCCTGTCAGCTTCAGGGAATTCCTGCACCATTTTGAGTTGTTTACTTCCTTTCTTAAAAGGTGAATTTTTCATGCCCTTTTAGCATATCCCGTTGTTTCACCTTCCTGTAAATATCCTGTGTAATAGTTTCCTTCCAATATGGAATGTTTTATTGTCCAAAGGAACTGCTAGACAGCAGTTGAGCCTATCCTGATTTGTCCCTTCCACTCCCCTTTATTTCCTTCTCCGTTCCTATTAATCACACTTATGCTCTAACAAGTTGTACTTTTATTTTCATGCCATATAAACATATATGATTTTATGTATCTATATTAAATACAAATTCACAAATAAGGGAACACATACTATATGTTGTTATTCATCTTTTCTGAGATGAGCTTAATTCACTTTATCGAGTTTCTGCATTTGCATCTAGTTTTCTGAAAAATTACAAATCTCTGTGTATGGGAGGGTTTCACATGCAGCGGAGTATGTATGGAGGTCAGAGCACATGTGGGAACTTGTTCTTTCCTTCTACCTTGTGAATTTCAGAGATTGATTTTACATCAGGATTGGTGCAAGCACCTTTAACAGCTGAGCCATTTTGCAGGCTCCAACTTACCATTTGAGACTGCTTTTGTTTACTGTAATTGTCCTTTTTTTGTTTTTTGTTTGTTTGTTTCCTTCCTCCCTTCAGTTTTCTCACAGAACACAGACCATCTACAGAGTGGCATGCAGACAAGCTGGAGAAAACAACCTTTGTTATTTCTACATGGAAACAGGGAAGCATTCTTAACAAGTTTATCAATTGGCAATCTTGGGTACCTAAGCAGATATTCAGCTCACTGCTGGTTTCCCTGCCTGCTGCAACCTTGGTAAGTGTTCTGCCTAGCTGATATCTGAAGATTTCAAAGACATTTTCCCAGTCCATTCTGAGTTTGTATGGTTTGTTGTCAAATATTGCCTTTCAACTTAGAAAGCCTAGTCCCATCAGTAGTTATGGTGCTTTGCTCATTCTTATTCCTTATTTTTAAATATTAATGGAGATTTAGAACATTCAGATATAGTTCTTGTCAAGACCATGTAAATTTGAGGCAGGTGTTACATTCACACCTGCCTTACGATGTGAGCCAAAATAGAAACACTTTATACATATTTATGGAAGCCATTTGATCACCTGATTTTGTATCTAAGAAATCGTATGGCATTTTAATAATCAGTTATTTTTTTATTTGTGTGTATGAAGCATCATAGTCCCCCAGCTATTTAAGATAATCAAATATATGCTTATACATGCTTAGATTTATCTATTCAGTTATTAAGTAAGCATTACTATGCACTCTCAGAAATTTCACATGCAATCTCTGCATGTGTTCATATTTTCACTAACTTTGAAAAGGTAAATGGTATGGGCATGTGTGTGTGTGTGAATGTGTGTGTGTGTGTGTGTGTGTGTATCTGTGTCTGTGTCTTTATATCAGTGTATTTTGAGACAAAATTTTACTCTATAGTCCAAGATAATCTGGAACTCACTATACAGTTCCGATAACCTCAAACTCATGGCTAATCTCCTGCTTTAGCCACCAAAGTTGTTAGAGGGGTATATATGGGTCACTATATTTAGTGGCAACTAGATTTTTGGTAATAAATTTGTAAATGAAGTCATTAATAAAATTAATAAACTGCTATTTTATTAACTTTAAAAATAAGTTTTCAAATTTTTATTTGTAAAACGAATAAGAACAATGAAGTTGTTTATATATACATAACACACACATATATAGATATATATAATAGTTACAGTTCCAATTTCTTTACTATATAGTGCTTATTTATACTATATATTTTAAAAATGTTTATTCATGAAGCATTTATAAAAAATTAGAAGTAATGTAGTAATTTTTCTACCAGTTGAGGATGCTTTTTATCTTAAAAGAGATGAAAACAAAATCTTTATTCAAATTTATACAGAAATAATCTGGTTAAGTATGTGCATATATATTCATAAATAATTTCATACAACATATCTTGATTCATTTCTCAGCTCTTCTCAGCATGACCCTGTAACATGTCCTCCTGTAGGAGGTGTCCTGGTTCTCCAGTACTCTTTACCTTACAATCTTTCTTTCTCCCCCATCTCTGTAATGTTTCCTCAGTCTTAAGTATAGGGATTTTTTACTAAATGCATTTATTTGTGGCAGGCATCACACATCAGCTATCCATTCATTTTGACCATTTGTAGTCTTTTGTGGTGTTCAATATTTCAAATATGTAACATATTTAATCATATACTACTATTTATCACAATTATTTTGAAATAATTATTGACATAAAGTTATAAAACTAGTACAATTCCTGCTATATGAAGCCCTTCTAATATTTTCAAGATCCAACCTAGGACTCTGGTATGCGCAATTGTTTATGATGATCTCACTTCCTCTGTAATGTTTTATAGTTTTCATATTTTTGACAATTTCAGGAAAATTGTTTTCTCAGATGTATCTCAGTTTGAGGTTTTTTTTTCATCTTTTGAATAAGGTTACAAAATGAATATGTTCTTGGCCTCAATTACAGTGACATCACTTTCAGTTCTGCTTGTGACATACACATTTTCATCACGTGTGAGCGACCTTGGCACATATGTCCTCAGATGTGCCCTACGCTCTGCACCATGCAGCCCACTGGAACATGTACACTACCCTAGACATTCGACACTGCTCTAGACAGCTATGTGTTTTTCTGTAATTCTAGTCACATTTTACATGCCAATGTTTTGAACTATTGTCCACTTACCTCTGTAGCATGTCTGTGTGTTTTAAACCAGCTCTCATTACATACCCCAGGCTGCACCCACATATTTGCTCCTTCTGCCTCAGCTTCTCCAATGCCACTGTCACCCTAAAGTTTTACTCATCCCTACAGATTTAATGAGTTATTCTAGGAGGTGTTAAGTCTTTCACTTTTCAAAAGTATTTGAATAAATTGCAGTTCAAGTTTCTGTATTATAATCTATGGATGATCATACCAATCATAGCTACTAGGTGCGTGTATCCTATGACTTCCATATGTGTACTAGAGCACGGCTTTAGGGTGATTCTGACTCCAGATTTCTCATAGCCTTCCCTATGCTGTTTATATAATGTATGAAAGCTCTAGATACTAAAGAAGTTTTGAAGTTCAGTGCTAGTATATTCCTCTATGGAGAATAAAATTTCTGTCGGATGGTGAGGACCATGTAGGAAGATCAACTCCATGAAGCTCAGACTTTCACAACTCATAACAACTGATCTCCTTTAGGCTTATGCTTTTCTCCAACTGTGGTGAACCATCAGGAATTTCAACTGAAAGTTCAAATGTTTACCACATCTCCACCTCCTTTAAAGCTCTGTCTCTATAGTGACATGAATCTAAGGCTACTGCTTTAATACTTGTAGTGGATAATTGTTTGTTTGTTTTCAATTCTTTGTGTCTCTCATTCATATTCATTTATTTGGTACAAAATACTTCTCTGCTAGCTGCTGCCTTCTTTTCTAGCTTGAAAATTATTTGTTTTGTTTTCATTTTCCCCAGCCCTGTGACACTGATGATGTTCCAAGTTTCTCCCTATTTCTTGTAGAACTCTTGAGCTAGAAACTTAGTTGGGTGTGACTCAGCTTGGTGCATTCTGTTTCTCTCCTGATCACATACTATTTTTGTTGTATTATACTCAAATGGTGTGTGTGTATGTGTGTGTGTGTGAGCAAGAGACTGTGTATGTGAAGTCT
This sequence comes from Dicrostonyx torquatus, assembly GCA_028555095.1. Taxonomy (NCBI): domain Eukaryota; kingdom Metazoa; phylum Chordata; class Mammalia; order Rodentia; family Cricetidae; genus Dicrostonyx; species Dicrostonyx torquatus. The sequence goes on from JAQHUG010000065.1 coordinate 6,261,044, forward strand.
GTATTTGTTCATGTGAGACGTGTGTGTGTGTGTGTGTGTGTGTGTGTGTGTATGAAGCCTGATGAAAATCACTTTCTCACAGTAGGAAGATGAAGCCATGCTATAGTGATTTCGCTATATTGATTTCTCATGTATGATGATAGTCCGTACTACAATGCCTTGATTTATAAAGGATACCTTGAGATCTTGATGAATGTGCCCATTTGCCTTCCTTAAGCTGAGGGATAAGTCTCTTCTGAGTAACCACAGCATTCTTCAGAGGTTGTGCTCCCAAAATCTCTTCTTCTGAGTTAAGCCTCATGAGGTCTTTATTTTAGGTCTATTCAAACAAAGACATTTACTTTCAAATTGAATGTAACATAATTTTTATGTCAAAACTGGAAACGAATGAACCTCTTGGGATTTATCTTTTCTTTTGAAACAGGTCTCCCCTACATAGACAAAGCTGGTGCAAATGCTTTTCTGATTCATTCTCCTAATTGCTTGGATCAGGTGTGTGTCGACACACTTTGCCTGAGTCTTTTAAAAGTATTCTATTTTATTTCACGTAAAAGTTGGGTTCTTATTTTCCATATGATAGTAATTCATATTCTATACTAACATATCTTTCTTTCTGCCTGCATTATGCTATCCTTGGAAAACCTTGCTGATATCAACACAGAAGCAAAGCTTAAGGTGAGGAACGGCAGCTGTATAGAAGTATCTTATTACTGCACAACTGGTTATGTGTTATGTACAATCTAACCATGCATATCGTGATCCTTGCCTCTGTTTTGGTAAACTTTTTTTCTTTAAGCTTTCACTTTCACCTTTAAGATTCTACTTTCTGGGTTTTGCATGCATTGTATATATTTAACTTTCTTCTCTCATTACTTTTACCTTCCCTGTTTCAGCCTAAATTAAAGTATTCTCTCATTTCCTTGACCCATCTGAGGTAAACCCGAGTTGATACGTTCTTGGATGCACTTTGGATTTTTTTGTTGCATTCATATTTCCTTCTTCTCTGAAGTGTTTTGTTTTAAGAAAGTGATTTTGAAGTTTATAGTTCCTTATCTGTTAAAAAGTTTCCTTCTCCCAAATCCTATGGTACATGGTAATACTGGTACATTTCCTCAAATGTGTGAATCCTAAATTGCTTTTCATCATCTAGTACTAAGGGATGTCAAGCAAGATACTAAGATAATTATATTGATTTGCAGTATTCTTTTTTTTGGCAATTTATACTTTATCAATGACTTTTATTAGCTTCATAATTTATTTGATGTATCACTTAATATATCGAAATAAATTTTATTGGGGATTAAAAATGATGCTGTATTTCTATATTAATTATATTAAATATTTATCTGTGGTGTAGAACTAAATTGCAACTCATGTTCATTTCCATAATTTCAGAAGAAAACATTTTATGGACATTTATAAGGACCAAACACAAGTGAGATTTTAAGAGGCTCCAAAATAATGCTCACTTTGAGTGCACATTCTTTTCAGATTATTACTTATTATAATTTAACTTTAAATTATTCAGGTAATTAAGTTAATACTTTTATAAAATTAATTTATCCTTAAGTAACTTTTTGAGCCTCAGAAAAACGATTCACTAGGTAAGACCCTTTTGTGGTAAATCTTCATTTTCCTTATATACGAAGTCACTGTTTCGTTTAGTTAGCACACTTAACAGATTCACTCTATACATCATACAGAGCCAATTAGTGTGTCTATTTCCAGTTTCTCATGTGGTCATTTTCCCACAAATGTCCCAACATGAATATCCCACACTGCAAGTATAACCGCATCATCACATATTTCACAAATCAGACTAATAGTTTGAAGAGAGCTTAAACCATTAAACATATTTTTTAATATGAGGATTGATTTATTTTTGGTATCTTCAGAAAATTTCAGTAACTTTTCATAATGCCAAGAAACTGAAGCTAGCCAAGAAATAATGTCTGTTAGCTCTGAGTGCTTAACAACAAAAGTCTAAAGGGAGAAATGAGACAGTTACATTAGAGCTCAGAGTGATATATGGAAAATTCCATCTTCTCTGAGATCCCAGTGGGAATACTGGTGTGAGACTTGAAGGGCCATAGACAAACACTTCCCAGTAAATATTCCTATTCAAATAATAGTCCTCTGCACAATACATTCCCCAAAGCATACTAAATAAAAATGACTGCTGAACTCATAGGTCCCAATAAGTTACAGTATCTAATTGGACATCTAAATACATAGCTATAAAACATAACTAAGACTGATAGCCATGGTAATTTTACAACCTTTAGTGAGTTGTGTTATTTATTCTACCACCAAAACTATACTTTAAGAACTCAATAGACAGTTTACATAACATTTATTTTCTTTCATTATAATATATTTAATGTATATATAATAATTTCATTATATCTCAAAAGAAAGAAAATTAGTAAGAAAGTCAGATACTTGAGAAAAATAATCATCACTGGAAGATTATATATATATATATATATATATATATTGTGGGAGAATTGCTTGTATTCTATCAATCATATTTTAAATAAATGCTGATTGGCTGATATCCAGGCAGAAAGTACAGGTGGGAACACCAGACAGGAAATAGGCCGAGCAATGAGAACAGGAGAATTCTAGGATGGAGGAAGCCCATTCCTCCCAGTCCTGTCTTAACCACCCAAGAAACAAGATGTGACCTGCCCCACTAAAAAAGGTACCGAGCCATGTGGCTAACAGATAAGGATAATGGGCTATATAAGTTATAAGAGCTAATACAAACCCTGAGCTAATGGGCCAATCAGTTTATAACCTAATGTAGACTTTTGTGTGATTTTCTCTGGGACTAAATGATTGGGGGACCGGGAGAGACAGAAACCCCAACAAGCCGGCCCTCGTGTTTTATATATATATATATATATATATGTGTGTGTGTGTGTGTGTGTGTGTGTGTGTGTGTGTGTGTAATATATATGTGTAATATATAATATATGTAATATATGTGTGTGTAATATATATGTTATATATATATATATATATGTAATGGGTAGAGTTACAGAAATATTCTGTAACAGTATTAAACCACAGTTCACAGTGCTCCTTAAACATAAACAGGACAAATGAGTTAACACCATGGTAAACCAAAACTCTACTAACATTACTGAACCTAGCATTCATTGGCTACATCCAAATATGAAAACAATAAAGGTGAAATAGGTCTTAAAACTAATAAGCTAAAAGTTTAAAGAGAATAAAAATGAAATCACTACAAAATAAAATACTTGTTTAGTCCTTTTGGGAAAAAAATCTTTTTTAAGGGGTTGCAGTGGCTTTTCCTAACTTTATCACCAATATACTGAAAATTCCTAATGAGATTATTTTATATTGTTGTGGGATTCCCCTCTGTATGTTGTAATTACTATTAATGAATAAAGAAACTGCTTTGGACCTATAGCAGGGAAGAACTTAGCTAGGCAGGGAAAACTAAACTGAATGCTGGGAGGAAGAAGGCAGAGTCAGAGAGAAACCATGTAGCCCTGCCAGAGTCAGGCATACTGAAACTTTACTGGTAGGCCACAACCTCATGGTGATGCACAGATTAATGGAGATGGATTAAATTAAGATGTAAGAGTTAGCCAATAAGAAGCTAGAACTAATAGTCCAAGCAGTGATTTAATTAATACAGTTTCTGTATGATTATATCAGGGCTGAGCAGCCAGGGACCAATAAGCAGCCTCCTTACAACATTATATAACTATCACATTATGCTTCCCAGATTAACCTTAAAAGTAAGTTTTGAATGACTAGCAATCAAATCACTCTTTATTATCAAGAATCTGTTCTTCAGTTATCTCCTCCCTTAAATTCTTCCTTTTACTGAAAAGTGATAGTTTTCTCTGGGACGAGTAGCTGTTTGATGGGTGTAGGGCATCCTGGAAGGTGCAGGAGTTTTCAGAATCCTTATTTTAAATGTTTGCATCCTCTGCACTGCCCTGTATTCCAATCTGCTTGTCCTTTACTGGTTATAGTCTGATTGTTTCTTCTTCTATGCCCAGCATCTGCATGAGCTGCTTCCTTGGGAACTTAATGAGGAAACTTTGACTTCCCCATCTCGGAGTCTCATCTCTTTCTCCTTTACTTTCATGAATGCAATGTCAATTAGAACTATACTTTCTAAACATTTAAACTTCAAGCAAATATGAATTAAGTTGAGCTAGCTCATCAGCAACAATGCTCCTTCAAGTTGACTATCAAACATACCATCTTCCTCTATTTTGCCACATGGATAGCCTCATCTATTTTTCTAATGGTAAGATGTAGGAGAAAGGGAAAATAAAATTGATTTTGTGCTGTGTACAAGAGGCCAGTAATTGCTGCTCAGCCTACCATGCTGCATTTCTTTGTCAGTTCTGAAGTGTGATGACAAGTGTGTTGAGCTCGCAGACACTTACTCAGATGTCCTTCAAAGCCTGAGAGTTACAGAGCCAGGAGTCACTGTCATCTGCCATCTGATAAGCCTTGTTGAGATTTGAATCGCCAGAATTTTGATTTTATCTAGCTCCAAGTGCATCCTGATGTGTTTTCTCCATAAGTTGGGAACAATAGACAGTTTACTGTAGCAATGTCACCAGACACAACACTTTGTACAAAAAAGTACAAGATTGAAGGGTCAAACTCCCATCACATTATCTCTCCTCTTCTATTTCTCCTTCTCTCTGACCCACCCAGTTTCAGAGAACATGGTAAATCCCGGTTCTCAGTATGATCCCATTAGTCTCTAATAACGAAAATGTTAGTCAGTAAGGGCCTCTCTTCCCCCTGTGCTGTTACAGGCATCACAGCAAACCGAGAATGGGCTTGACAGTCCAGAAGGATTAGGGCAGAAGCTGGTGGTTTGAAAAGTAATATTTGCCTGACTTTTCAATGGTTCTTCTGACTTGACCAATTCCAGTTGCTCTCATCAAGAAAAAGGAACTGAAAACACAAGCCCAAATATCTGTGTTTTTAGAAACTGTTTGTCCACTTCTGTCTGAGTTGCAGGGCACTTAGCCTGAACGTGTCACCACCAAAGCCACAGGGGAACCAAAGGGAATCAGTAAGACTTGGACAACAGCACAACTCTGTATTATTCCTGGATATCTTCCAGCAGCTCTAGAGGTATAGAATTAGACTAAATATCTGCACAACTCTGTATGTCACGTCAGACTATACCTCAATTTATTCCTCATTATGGAGAAAGTATCATTACTATAGAGATCAAATCCAACAAAATATCTCAGATAATACATTTTGAGGCAGAGTATCATGTAACTTCCGTGTCCTTTATGTAGGTATAGATGGGAACTCTTGATCCTTCTGCCATCGCCTCGCAGATGCTGGATTTACAGGTGTGTGCCATTTTTTTTCATTTATAGAATTTGTAGGAAAAAGGGTGCATACAAAGGCCCATGTGTGCTGCTAAAAAAATAACTTGTGCCAGACTTCTCTTCTTTCACTCTTTGGATTCTCATGATTAAATTTAGGTTGTCAGCCCTGGTGGAAAGCACTGTTACCCACAGACCCATTTTATAGGAACCATAGTCATTGAGCATTCTGTAATTTTACAATAAAGCCTTTTACCAATTAATTCTCCCATGGGAATTTCTGCAATCAGGAATATTTCACAAAGGCCAAAAATATACTTTTATTTATGACAGACACATAAATAAGTAATTTTAAAACTCCATGTAAGTATAGTTCTCATCCCTCATCAAAGAAAAATTTTTTTGAAGATAGATCCACACTGGTCAAATTCAGAGAACAACTGGTTGTGGAGTTCCCAACCACAAAAGATACACCTACAGCACAACCCTTAGATGTAAGGTTCAGAGAAGATTGTGGGAGAGTAGGCCAGAAAGATTGCAAGAGCCAGAGGACAAGGACACCTGCTATGAGATAGTCTCTTCTATTTAAGAAATAATCCTTTAATAGATGGGGCAAAGTGTTGGGGAAGGTGAAGGAGGAGATGGTGGATCTAGAAATATGTCAGAGGAGTAGGGATGAATATGAATAAAACATGTTGCATGATATTTCCAAAGAATTAATAGAAGATATTTTAAAAGTATAACAAATATTGGTTTGAATATTCAAACACCAATGTCAGGGTTTATTGTCCTGACCCTTAGATCTCCAGATCAAGAGAAGCCCTAAGACATTCCCCTTACGCAGTCAATATAGGACTAAATCTGATCCTATCACATGTGGGATGATGTTTGACCCTAGAGAAACGATATATCCTTCCACAACCTTAATCTCCTTAATAAATAGGAGATGTTGAAAATTTTTAAAATGATAATCATTGCTCACTCCTCCCGCTATGAATTTAGCCATTGCTTTTCTGATTGCAAAAATGTCTGTGCCCATTTTAGTAAATGAGTCTCATGAGGGAAATCTTGAGGACTTTGAAAACACTATAATATTCCCCAGATATAATGTCATAATGTTGCAATCCTAAATCATTATCCAGTAATATTGTAGGAGGAACAGAGCTGTGATATTTCAAAAGTGGGAAACCAATCTAGACTTCTTTACTTGTGCTGAGCATGTTGTCAAAACTTTACATCAGGCACTCTACTAATCAATATTATTAATATATGTAATATATAATAATAATATTATTATTATAATCAATATTATCAGCTACATCATAGCCAGGTCCATTTAATAGCAATAAGAATATAAAAGACTAACAAAGAGTTCAGTATATACTTAGCCAATAAGTATGAGTTAATTTGCATAAATCCAAAATGGCAATGAAAACACAGTAGTTACTCATATGCAAAACTTTCCATAAATCTAGCAGAAATTGTATTCAGAATACTCATATTTCAAAACGCAACAGGAAGGTAGAAGTGGGGGGGGCATGTATATACACAAGTGATTGTAATGTGCTTGGTGTATATTTCCTCAAAACTCTGGACAGTGCATAAGTTCCTTTTGAGTCAGAAAAGGAACCACAAGATAATTATTTTCTGAAGGATGCCTCTGGGGAAAACTGAGGCAAGCCACTGACAACTCACAGTCCTGCTGAATATCTCTGTATAATCTTAAAGAAGCCGTGAACCATGTTAGAACACATTCTGATCCATGGAGCTGCTGTGCAAAAATGGCATGCTGAGATTTTGCAAGCTCTGAAGCAAAAAGGTTATTCTCAGCTAGTTGTGCTTAGGGAATCTGAGAAGAGTGTGAAGTAATAAAATCAAGACTCAGCCAACAAAATTACCCCCCTTATTCCCTGCCATTAAGATAGTTCTGCTTTACTCTGCAGGACATAAAGAGGATTGAGTTGGATAAATCCTATTATTTATTACAACTACCACTTACAAAGAAATGGTTTCTTGCCCACCTGCCTAGGACAATGAGAAAATTATGAGATGATTGCTTATGGTCATAGAAACATCAGTTTCTTGCTGGTTATGAACCCTGAACAGCAGTTTTAAAAGGTGAAGGATGATGGAGACTTGAAAGTTGACAGGACAGAATACTGAAGTTCCATATTTCTGTTATTTATGTTGAAAGTCATAAAAAGATGGTCATTAGTATCATCATGGGATGCACAAATGGAAGATCTAGCTAAAGATACTTCATTAGAAATTAAACTCAAAAAGGATTTTTATCACAATTTTTTGAAAGTACAAATTTATAATTTTCACATGAAGGCATTGAAAATCAGAAAAAATATGGTCCTTTTAAATAAACAGGAACATATACTTCATTCTCATGCAATCACATGTATTAGGTGATGTTTGAATGTATGCATGTCTGCTGATAGTTAAATGCATCTGTAATTTCATTGATAAATAAAAAATTATGTTGTAATGTTATAATATCTGAAGGACCAATATTTCCTACCATATTTGAAATTTTATAGCTTTAATTTTCTCTTTTTAGTGTTATGGTTGTTCTAACCCTGAATGTCAAGTAAAATATTAAATAATTACTTTTTAAAAATTGGCATAAACACTGTTAGAATTTTATTTAGAGTATTGACCTTTAGTTGATTTTTCAACTTCAAAATCTCTATGTGAATATGAATAACACATATATGAATCAATCATTTAGAATGTAGCTAGCCAATAAATTTATCCTTTCTGCCCAGATTCACTTTAATCACAGCCTCAAATTTTTTCTATGAGGCCACAGTCACCCTGGTATCCAAACCACACAAAAATTCAACAAAGAAAAAGAATCATAGAACAATTTCTCTCACTAACTTTGGAGCAAAAATACTCAGTAAAATAATAGCAAATCGAATCCAAGAACACATTAACAAGATTATCCACCATACCCAAATAGGCTTCATCCCAGACATGCAGGGAAGGTTCAACATACAAAAGTCTGCCAATGCAATCCACTGTATAAACAAACTGAAAGGAAAAAAAAACACATTATCATCTTATTAGGAAAAGCATTTAACAAAATCTAACACACCTTCACGATAAAAGTCTTGGAGAGATTAGGGATACAAGGGACATACCTAAACATAATAAAGGCAATATACAGCAAGTTGATTGCCAGCATCAAATTAAATGGAGAGACACTCAAAACAATTCCACTAAAATCAGGAACAAGAAAAGGTTGTTCACTCTCTCCATACTTATTCAATATAGTACTTGAAGTTCTAGCTAGAGCAGTAAGACAACTAAAGGAAATCAAGGAGTTACCAATTAGAAAGGAAGAAGTATAGTATCATTCTTCACAGATGTTATGGCAATATATATAAGTGATCCCAAAAACTCTACCAGGGAAATCTTACACCTGATAAACACTTTTAGTCAAGTGTCTATATACAAGATTAACTCAAAACAAAAAAATGTAATGGTCCTATATATAAATGATAAACCGGCTGAGAAAGAAATCAGAGAATCAACACACTTTATAATACTCTCAAATACCATAACATATTTTGATGTAACTCTAACCAAGGAAGTCAAAGACCTGTATGATAAGAACTTCAAATCTCTGAAGAGAGAAATTAATAAAGATATTAAAAGATGGAAAGATCTCCCTCACACATGGATTGGAATGGAATAAAAGTGCACATCTTACAAAAAATCTACAGATTCAATGCAATCCACATTAAAAATCCCAACACAATTTTGTATGTATTTTGAAAAAAAATCTTGAAGAACTTTTGAAGTCAATGTGGCAATTTCTCAGAAAACTGGGAATCAACCTACCACAAGATCCAGCTATATCACTCTTGGGTACCCAAGGTTGCTCAATCATACCAAAAGGACACTTGTTCAATTATGTTTATAGCAGCTTTATTTTAATAGCCAGAACCTGGAAACAACCTAGATGTCCCTCAACTAAAAAATGGACAAAGAAAATGTGGTACATTCATGCAATGGAGTATTACTGTTAAAAACAAGGACACCAGGAAATTTGAAGGCAAATGGATATAACTAGAGAAAAATCATCCTGAGTGAGGTAACCCAGATTAAGAAAGAAAAAATTGGTATATACTCACTTATAAGTAGATATTAGTTATAAAGAATAACTATGCTACAATTCACAGACTCAGAGAGACTAGACAACAAAGAGGGTTCCTGGAAGAATGCCCAGATCTCCCAGGGAAAGGGGAGTAGGAGAGATTTCTTGAGCATCATGAGGGCAGATGGGGATTGGAAAATAAGTGATCAGGTGGGGTCCCGGGGTTGGGGGAAGACAGAAGTGAGGAATACCGAAAGAGACTACTGAAAGGGGGGTGGCATTTCAAGGTAAGGTAAAAACCTAGTGCAATGGTGAAGGAGGATTAATCTGTATTTCTGTGCTTTGATTGGTTAAATAAAATGCTGCCTGGGCCATTTGATAGGGCAGGACTTAGATAGGCGGGGAAAAGAAAAGAGGACACTGGGAAGACTGGGTCAGAGCCAGACGCCGCGAGCTGCTTTCACAGATGGATGCAGGTTAGACTTTTCTAGTAAGTCACCACGTGGTAACTTACAGACTTTTATAATGGGTTAATTTATGAGGTGAGGGCTAGCCAAGAAGAGGCTGGTGATGATGGGCCAGGCAGAGTTTAAGTGAATATAATT
>JAQHUG010000065.1:6285510-6309872 GCA_028555095.1 Dicrostonyx torquatus
CCTTCATGCTTCTGTTTGTTATTTTCACTTGCATCTTCATTCTCTTTCCTTATATTTCTAATCCCCATGCCCCCACCTGGTAAGTGGTATCCTTCTTGAAGCTGGTCTCCAAAAGAATATGCCAGTGTTCTACAGATGAACCCTTCCCACAAAAATATAGTAGTAGTTATATTTATTTAGATGAACCATAAGATACAGATAGAAATTTAGTTCCTCATCTTCTTCTCATTGGATATATTATTTTTTCCATGGTCTATGATCATTTAAGAATATATACTAAAATAAAATAAATAAGCCAAGGTCTCTTGAATTAGTCTACCATAATTTGTACTGCTAAGTTTTAAACTAGGTTTTCCGCTTTATTATTTTCATTCGTGTATTCATATTCTTTACTATATTTCTAATCCCCATGTCTTTACCCTGGCAAGAGGTATTTTTGTCGAGACAGGTCCCCGCCAAATGTAAAAGCATTATTTATCTCTGGGTCATGTCTTCCAGAGGAAAAGAGAGGAGCTTATCAATTAATATGATGAGAATTTATATTTATACTACTTCATTTTCTTTATGGTGGTAAAGGACTATTTTTCCCTCATGGGTTCTTGTTTTGTCCAGTCAGTGGGAAAATTTCCCTTTTATCTGAAAGTCTTCAGTGCATTCAATTAAGCAATAAAAGATTATACAAGTTTATGTCTTATTGTCACAATCTGTCCCACCAAAATGATTGTAGAATACTTTCCTTTAATGGACCCATGAAAAAAATAGTTAAATGAAGATCCCATGGATGGCTGGATAACACTGCTTCTAGAAGTCAGTTTTTAGCATTAAAAAAATCCAAATGTCAGGTATGGGATACTTCTTTATGAGTTGTTGTTCCATAAAGGACCAGATAGCAATGTGGGCTCTTTTTATAACTTCTCATAGCCCACCAGAATTAGATGAGAAGTCCTTATTACTGAAGATACACAAACTTCCTGTAACTTCAGCTCCTGTGATCCAATGCTTCTGGATGCCATGTAGAGCATACCACTTTCTACTTTTTGAAAAGAAACAAACTTCTTTTGCACATGTCCAAAATGTACTTGTTAGTAACTAACCCTGTAATGGTTAATCTTCACTGTCACCTTGACGTACATTTTTAGAAATCACTGTGGAGATACACTATGCACCTATGGGAGTGTCTCCTGAGAAGTTTATTTGAATAGAGAAAAACCACCTAGAATGAGGCAAACACCATCCAAAAGGCACTGGTCCTAGTCAAGTAGAAGAAAATGAAAGGTAGGAAGTCAAGAGAAGCAACATTTACCTCTTTCTGCTTCCTGACTACTGACACAGTGTGATCTGCTGCTCCAGGATTCCATCAATATATCTTCCTCACCATGGCAGACTGCAGTTTCAAACCATAAGCCAAAATAAACCCTTTCTTCAGTTGCTATTGTGAGGCATTTTGTCTCACACAAAAAGGCAATCACTAAAACCACTTATTTCAATTTGTTGGGAGTCCCTGGTTCCAAAGGTGTAATGGTAAAAGTAAAATGCTCTAGTTCTTCTGAGGGCCACAGTGGCAGAAATACTGCAGGTCTCTGAGTGGTGGCAGGCAGCAGGCCCCGAGACCATGAAGGCAGCCAGTCCCAGGCAGGAATTCCCCAAGTGGCCTGAAGGCCAGCAGGTCTTAGGTTCGGAGCCGCATGGTGGGTGAGCGACCAAGATGGACAGCCAGTCCCAAGAGGAGATGCAGAGGTGGTAGGTAAGAGACAGACTGATAGGCATGCCATGCAGAGTGAGGTTGGATTATTTATTTAGTGGGTTATGGAAGGGTAAGGGAGAGGGAGGGAGAAGGGGGATGAGGAAAGAAACACACAGAGAGAGAAAGGGGGGGGGAAGAGAGGGGAGAGGAGAGGAGCCATGGCAGCAGCTACCTCTTTGGGAGAGAGACAGAAAAAGAAGGGACTCAGGCTGTATGCAGGCAAAAAGATCTAGGGGCGGGGGAGTAGACAGGGCTTATCTCTTAAAGGGACAGGACAGACCATTACAATAGGCATCTGAGAAAGATAACACTGAGTTCTGTGTTCTATGATAAAGGTTTCATTAATGAAATAATGATGTATTAAATGACAGTGGTGTGCAAAATGCTCCCTATCCCTACAGCTCTATAATACTAAAATCCTGCTGTTCATGAAAAGAAAAACAGTCTTGCCAAATAATTGCAAGGTGAAATTCAAAGTGAAGACAAACATCTCTGACAGGGTGGCATCTAAATAACGGTGTCTCAGAATAAATACTTCAGTGACTGAGTGGCAGGTCACAAAGCAACTGGCCAGGAAGTTTCTCATCACTCCCAGAAAGGTCAGCCTTTCTGACACATATGGAACTTTATTTTAAACCTCTTAAATACAACTCTCTCTGGATTTTGCTTTAGAACTTTTTTATTTAACTAGAATAAAATAAAACACAAAAATTTTATCAGTATAAATTTAACTCTCTTGCTGAAGCAGCTTCCAAAGAGCATATATTCTCCAATATCCTCATACATACTGACACCACTTAATAATCTCAATGCAAGATTGTTAGTTTTTTACAAAGTGGCTTGATGTGAAGCTGGTATAAAATAGGGTCTATTTCATACATATCCTCAGAATCATTATGCTAAATTATTTTAGAATTATCACTTTAACTAAAAGTTAGGCCTCTACTAATTCGTTTCATTCTGGCTCCATGGGGTTTGGAGTCAGAGATAGCTTTTTGTGGTTTTCACCCTATTGGTTATTTTTAATATTGGGTTTATTAGGAAAGATGAATAGAGATAATTATGGGTCCAATATAATTATTATCACACCGGCCAATGAGTATTGAAGTCTCCCTCCAAACTGGTGTCCAGAAATTAGAGCAGAGGGAAGAAATCCATCTGCCCTCACACTTACCCAGCACCACACTGATGCTGCTTGAACAGACCTGACAATGTGCTTGCTTCATCACAGCTCTCCAAATAGTCTCTTTTCCACTTTAAATCTGAATTTTTAATCTTTTATCAGTGTTTCAACATTTTTCCTCTTCATTAAGCAACATTTTCCAAGGCCATTTCCATGTAATTTATACCTCATTTAACATTATTATCACTGGAAATTGCTCAAAAATATGGTTAGTTCCAAAGATTTTTCCACAAATATAATACTGCATTTCACTGCTCAGTTCAGGGTACAGGGTATCTTGAAGGAATGGGGTATATACACAATCTAATTTATAGAATCCAGAAGCACACATATGGAAAAGGAAATCTATCCATGAGAGGTCAGAATTCTTCTACCAGGTTGTCTGTATTATCAAACGAACACATTAAATATTATCTCATCAGCAGATTAAGAAAAACAAATGACCTCTCCTCTCAGTCTTTTGACAGACCACTGCATGGTTTGCCCCACTAGGCTGCCTTGAAATGTTTTCCCAGTGGACATTAGTTTCTGGGAGCTCCACAAATTTCTTTCACATGGTCCAAAACAGGTTCCTTACAATTGTAATTACTTCAATCTTGATTGGAATATTTAAATTGCTAAGTGAAGGTTAATTCTTTTGTCTAGCAAAGCAATAGGACCTAAATCATGTAACATTAATATAATTGGAAGTTAGATATTGGGATTATGGTGAATGAAACTTACAAATGGAAATAACTGAGAAAAGTTAAAATGTGTGCAAAGGAAGAAATTAAACAAGTGTCAATAAGTCTTTTTTACTTGAGATTTTGGAACTTATGATAATGAGTAAGAAGATAGATAGAAGGGGATGGGGGAGTGGAGAGGACACACACTGTAATCAGATCACAGTAAGTACCTTTCAAGGGTTTCTTGAGAATAAGCTTATGAGTCATTATTTGGCACCTCCCTTGGGTGGTGCTGGATTTTGCCCCCATTATCTCCTCATCCCTTCTGCTCATGCTCTTCTCTCAATGGTACCTTGACCTCATTGGTGAAAACGACTATGGCATCATAGTCAAAAATTTTCTTACTTCACCCTCAAATTTATCTAATCAGCAAGTCTTAACTTTTTGTTTAAGATTTTGTTTTAGATTCATATTCATTTATTTTAAAGATAAATTTTGTGTGTCTGAGTATGGACTTCAGAAACATCCTAGTCTATCAACATTCTCAAGAGTATCAATAATGTCAGCCCTGACTGTTTCTTTCCTAGTCCTTCTCCATCTGTAATTTTCTTCATATTCTGTTCCTAAAATGTTGTATGAGTTTTATTCAATTACTTTTACAAATACTGACATTTAGTTGGATTTCTGTAGCAATGAAATATTTAAGATAACTGAGTTTTTTTTGGGGGGGGGTTCAGTTAAAAATAGAATAGAATACAACCTGAAAAAAATTGGAACACTTTCCACAGAATTAGCTAGAAAATTTGATGGGGATATAACATAGGAAAGTAATGTCATACTATGATAATAATATAAGTTTTTATATAATATTTCATAATAATAAGTATCCCCTCTAAAGACATAATATTACTTTCACTGTTTCCCTTCTACCTATTACTAATGTCCTTTTTGTTTGCTTTTTGACCCATTACTGAAGGCCTTTTAATAATTTTAATGAATTATGATATCGGCAGGTTTGATTTTCAAATCCTTCAATGAGAGTTTATATGACAGATTTTTACAACACAATAAAAGGTGGAATTTAAGATACATGTGTATTTTAAAGGAAATGTCATAGACTACTATGAAGTGGGTGTTGATTTGCTAATTCTCATGCTTCAGAGTTGTTTTCAGTGAGGCCTATGTTATGGGACTCTTTGTCCTGACAATTCCAGACAAATGTGAATACACTGAAGCTATCTTTGACACAGAAGTCTTCCTGGTTTATTCTCCTGTTTTGATTACTGATGCCCACTTCTTGTTATAAGATAGTTTTTTATTTGGGGAGGGTTCTTTTTTGAGACAAGGTTTCTCTGTAGCTTTGGTGACTGTCCTGGAACTAGCTCTTGTAGACCAGGCTGGCCTCAAACTCACAGAGATCCGCCTGCCTCTGCCTCCCAAGTGCTGGGAATAAAGGCGTGCACCACCATCACCTGTCAGTTTTTTAATTTTTTTTATTTAAAAGTTGTTTTTCATTTTACGTACCAACCGCAGTTCCCTCTTCCTCCAATCCTCCCATTTACCCCATTTTTCCGACCCAACCACCAATCCACTCCTCAGAAAGGATATGGCCTGACAAACTGCCTTCCTATATTCTAGAAATACAAATTCACAAAGAGAGACTTTTATTGGTCTTGACAGTATCTGTGGTTAATATATTGACCTGTAACACTTCGATATACTGAAGGAGTCACTTGGAAATTCATTAGAAGTTCACCTGGGGTCACGGGCTTTGGCTAAATCTCTGCAGAGGCTACTCTAGTTCCCAAGCTAAAAAAAAAAAAATGCGCTGAATAAAGCTAGAATTGTATTCTACTGACAAATACAAGAGAGAACTTTATAATACATCTGTCCATAAAGGCAAACAAAATGAATGGTGAGCAGAAGGGAAATAGGGGTGCTATAAAGGACTGACAAAGGATTTCCCAAATGTTTTTCTGCAGTTCCAAGTTGCAAAGCAAAATCTACAATGATATGTAGTAATATAAGTAATTTTTAAGCAATTTAAGTAAAGTTAATTAAATTTCATCATTTCTCTGTTGGAAGACTAAAAATCTGAAGTATCATTTTATGTGCACTAATAGCTTTAGAGTGCAAAAACTAACAATTACCAGAATTCCTAAAACACTGAAATTTGTTTGCCTATTTTCTGTGAAAAGAAACAAATTTTTTCCTCTTTAAAACAATAGAAAAATTTGCAACTGAAGACAATTTCCATTAAAAATATGCAAATACCATTTAGAATAAAATTAGCAGGAAAGAAAAATGTATTTTATATTAAAATAGGGCACTGGTTTTATCAGAAGAATAAAATAAGTAAATATAAAAACTAATACTAGCCAAATCCCATATAGAATTTGGTCTCCCACATAGATCAGAGTCTTTTGAAAGGAATTACAAGGACATGAAAATATGCAAGATTACAAAGGTGTTAATTAAATGGAAAATGACATTTTAAACAAAGGTTATAAGGCTAGAGAGGCCAGGGCACACTGAAGAAAATCCACATTCAATTGTGCCTGGTGCTGTTAGAATTTCAGATATAAAATAGAGAGAAGATAGGTGAGAGTCATGAGAGAGACAAAGACAGAGACAGAGAATACATGTCATCATCTTTTGCCGTGAAAGGGATTTTAGGGTTTATGAAAAACAGGAACTATAATTTCTCTGAATATTTAAAGAAATACTTCAGAATTTATTTAAAGAAAGGTTTTCAAAAATGTTCAGTCAAGAGAAGCAATGGCACACAGGAAATGAGAAGTGATCAGAAAACGTGCCCAGAAAATTTTCAAGAAGAGAAAAAATGCTATATCAACCAAAGGTGGAAGAAATAAATGTAGAAAAGGAAAACAAACTGGACAGAGTCATGCTCAACTTCCAAAATATAGGACTCCAACTCCCACTGGAGCCCAGATTTCTGAGGATCTGAGATAAAGCCTGTTAACTCTACGGATGTTTCTAGGGTTAGAAGGTGTACCTGTCCTTAGCTAAATCAGGACTGCTCCTGATACCACATTTGCAGATCAACACCAAGTGGCCATAAGACTAAACTTCAGGCAAAACACGGGTGATCCAAACTGCTAATTTGGGTTAACAGCAAATAGACATCCAAAGACTCAATCAACAACAGAGAAAGAATTATCCATACCAAGAGACATAGGGAATAACCTAAGTCCAGATGCACAGGTCTCATACAAACACACTGCATGAAAATCCAAGGTAATAAGTCCCCTTTGAAATGTAGTACTCCCTTAGTAATGTGATGTGGGAAATCCTTCTGTAAAGTGTTGCTTTTATTGGTTAATGAATAAAGAAGTTGCTTTGGCCTGTGATAAGGCAGAAAAGAGCTAGGCAGGAAAACTAAACTAAATATTAGGAAAAAGAAGGTGTAGTCAGTGAGACACCATATAGCCACTGGAGGAGACAGATGCTGTAACTTTGCCTGGTAAGCCACAATCTCATGACAATACACAGACTAATATAAACTGATTAATTTAAGCTATAAAAGCTAGCTAGCAATACACTGAAGTGATTGGTCAAGCAGTGATTTAATTAATAAAGTTTCTGAGAGATTATTTCCGATCTGAGCAGCTGAGAAACCAACGAGCAGTCTCCACCCACAGTAATGAACCCTTAGGAAAGCAATTTGGAGAACACACACAAAAAAGAATTAGGTATGGGATTTATAAATACGTTCATGGAATTCTGAAAGGATATGAATAAAATCCAGAAAAAGACCAAAATAAACAAAAAAGTTGGATGAAATGGGAATACAATTCCAATCATGAAAACAGAATTTAGTAAAGTTAGAATATCTGAAGAAATCACAAACAGAAATAAAACTGAAAATGAAAACATCAATAAGCTAATAGAAAGCTCAGTTGGAGAGCCCCACCAATAGACTGGATCACATGGAAGGGGAAATATCATATTTGGAAAGCTAAGTAAAAGAATTGAATCACATAGTCAAATATGGTAAATTTAATAAAATCCTTTAACAGAGCATGGAGCAACTCTACGAAAATATAAAAAATTAAACCCACTCATTTACTCATTTGTTAAATAGCAATTGGTGAAGTATTATATGTAACCATTATTCTATATCTAAACAAGCAGTAATCGCTGTATTCTTGTGTGGCCATGGAGATTAACCTGCCTAGAGTAATAAATGAGTGATTAAAGGACAAAAACAGGTACACAGGAAAGCTAAGGTCAGGTGGACTGGGCTCTCTGATGGAAAGCTCACAGCAAGTGGGAAGCTCAGGTTGGACATTTGGAGAGTTACTGATTACAGCTGATTAAGATTTAATTGACCTCAACAGAGCAGTCTGTAGGGAGCAGTCTTCAGGTTGAAAACATCTATGATGAGAAAGCTATGGTGCACGTTTTCCTCTCATACTCTCACACCTGAACACAGACGAGAAGAGAAGTTTTTGTCATTTGCATAGGCTCATTTGGGGGAAGGCTTTGTCATTTCTGTAAGCTTACCCCAGTGAAGGATTTGTCATTTCCCATTGGATTGAGGCATTGGAAAACTTGACATGAGTGTGTATATATGAAACAATACACATTTATTGAGACTTCACTCATTCCCTACAAATAATAAAGTAAAAATCCCATCTTACCTCCATGTATTCCTTTTGAGAAATAATTGTCTTTCTCTGAAATTCTCTTACCATCTGCTCTGAATTGGTATCTCTTCTCTTCAACCCTGCTAGCTTCAATCTGGATACATTTCTCTTGTAGGAAGGCTATCACCCCATCACCACACGCTATGAAATAATCTCGTACACTGTGAAAATGTCCTGCTCTCATTGTTAATAAAAAGCTAATTGGCTGGTAGCCAGGCAAGAAGTGTAGGCAGGACAGCTAGATGCAGAGAGAATTCTGGGAAAAGATGGGCAGAATCAGTGGGGTTGCCAGGAGACACAGAGGGAATAAGACATGCTCAAGCACAGGTAATGTCATAATAGCAATACATAAATAAAGAGAAATGGGTTAATCTAAGTTGTAAGAGCTAGTTAGTAATAAGCCTGAACTATCAGCTGAGCATTTATAATTTCTCATAGATCTCTTGTGGATATTGGGGAGTGACTGCCAGGACACAGAAAAACTCCACTTACACCCCCACACACTTCGACTTTGTGTTGTTTTGGTTTCTGACAAGAGACAGTATGACTCTGGAACCTGCTACAATGATATCATCATGAAGAAACTGCTAACCTGCAGACAGTCAATCCACAAAGGGCAAAGCTGAATGAATGATTATAGAAAGATTGAAGTCTCCTATCACAAGTACAAAAAACTTTACTAGTAAATTCCTGTTGCCTGATAATATTGACATTTTAACAGCTATTATAAAAATGTACCTAAACCCAGAAATAGATATTGAGTAATCCACATGAGAAGCATCATGATGTCCAGAGCCAAAAAGTGAATCCAGCCTTCTGGTAAATAGCTCGTGGTAGACACTTGACCAAAACGAAGATAACAATTTGTTTATTCAATGGGTTTTCCTGAATCTTTGCAGGAGAATCTCTTATTCATTGTCTCAATGTTAATTCTGATAGTATTTGTCTCTTTTCTACCCCGTAGTCATTTAATTGAATCATCTTTGCTCAATTTCATTTCCTGTCTCTCCCAACTTGCTTCAATAATTTTAAATTTTAATGTCAGTGCCTCTGTCACTATATATTCCACACAATATAATGTCATTAGAAACTAAAATAGCTCATGGCCTGTATCATAATCCTAGATCAATACCTAAATAGAGGTTATAGTAAAACTCTTAGTAAATTACATATCAGACTTTAGTCATTTGAATATTTCATTTTCACTTTAGGCCTGTTGCAAGTGAATCTAAATGAGAAGAATGATCAAGGCTATTCATCTTCCTGAAATAGGAAAGCTGGGTTCAAGGAAGGGCCACATCCATCATTTACTACTGGGGTGATTTTATGCAAGGCAGTTAACCTTTCTGTGTCCCAAGCAAGTGGTCAAAATAGGCTTAATACCAAAATATATCTGATTATTTTTTAAAGTATAAAATATTATACATTTTAAATATTTTCATCTTTTTATTCAATAATATGTTTTGAACATCTACATCCTTAGTAAATAGGCAAACCATTATGGACATATACATAAATGCTGTTGGTGACTCCACAGGACAATGAAGGAGTAGGCAAAATGAAAATTCAAAGAAATGATGTGTACAATGTCCTTCAAGAGTAGAAAATAGAACACTATCACTGATTAATTTTTAAAGGTCGTTTTGCTGCAGGAGATTAAGCCCTCTTGCTTTCAGCCAATGGCTTCTAAGATACCCGCCCAATGTGGGGCGTGGTTTTCATTTTAAAAAAGAAAGCTGCAGCCGCTCTCTCTAACTTGCTTCCGGTTTTCATGCTGACGGCTAGACTCGGTTTCCTGTTTGCGACCAGAGGAACATGGTTTGGGACATTGATCTGTAAGTTTTATCCCCTCCAATAAAATATCCTTTTTTAAATCAAATTGATGTAATATTGTCCTGTGACAATATTTTGGCGCCCAATGTGATTGGCTAAATCCACTTAAAAACCGGAGAGGGCTTAAAAAGGAGAGGACCCCCTCTCCACCAACCCAGCCGGTTCTGGTGGTGCAGGCCGGTAGGATTTGCTGAAGGAAGCAAAGGTTAAGTGTAGATTCAGCCACAGCTGCAGCGGCAGCTTGGTTAAAGCTCCGTGCCTCTCAGGATTCACGCTGCTACCCACTTGATTTACAAAGTGGTTTTTTAAATCACCCGTACAGACTCGGGCTTAGACAAAGGCTGGGTGTGGACTGCTAAGAAAATTTCCCTGGGCCGGGCGGTGGTGGCGCACGCCTTTAATCCCAGCACTCAGGAGGCAGAGGCAGGCAGATCTTTGTGAGTTCGAGACCAGCCTGGTCTACAAGATCTAGTTCCAGGACAGGCTCCAAAGCCACAGAGAAACCCTGTCTCAAAAAAACCAAAAAAAAAAAAAAAAAGAAAAGAAAGCATGGGAATGAGACAAGGCAATGACCTCCTACTCTGGGTGACTCCTTGGATTATCATAATCCCCCATCATGGTTTAATATAACATAGTACACTGTTAGACCATATTTCTAAGCCTTATTCACAGACATGGCATGTACTAATAAAACATGACATCATGTGTGGAAGTAATTAGCATAACACTACCAGGTCAAATAAAAGAGTAGAACAGTTCTCCAATAATCTTTCTCCTTTTAAGTGTTAAAAAGCAAAAGGTGATGGTTCAGAGAATGGCAAGTCCAGACTGGACTTAGAGGGAACCTGACTCGCTGAGTGGGTATGTGAAACACAGAATCCATTTTCCTTGGAAAAAGTGTCTCAAAGAGATCAGTGAGAGCAAAAATCTATCATGCTGAAATCATTAAATATTTGTTCCAACTTTTCTTTCTGCTTATTAGGCAGATCTCCTTCTTGGTCCCTTTAAAATCTTAACTCTGAAATTTCAAAGCATTCATGAATTGTCTTGGAACACTTTGTATCCTCTTCTTTAATGATTTATAGAAATTTGATTTTACTCTGGAGTGAGAAAATATCATTTGATTTCATGACTTTAAATGTCATCTCCATGATAATAATTTCTTAAAATATTTTTAAAGATAATTTTACTCTATCTATAAGTGAGTTTACTTATATCTATAAGTGAGTTCCTGGAATGAATGCACAAATGCACACCTTGTGCATACAGAAGCCAGAAGAGAACACTGAATTCCCTGGAGCTGTAGTTACAGGTGGGTATAAGCTACCATGTGAGTGTTGTGAGCCAAATCCTGGTTTTCTGCAAGAGCAATAAGTGTTCTTAACTATGGACCTATCTCTCCAGCCTCTAAAGTTATTTTTAAACCAATAAATGAAATCATAAAGGGTTTATAATTTTATGGGATACCATGAGTCATTTCAATACTTGTATGCGTAGGCATATCTATCTCATCAATATTTATCATTACTTTCTGATGAAAACACAGATGGGGATGTATTTCTTAGCTTTTTAACTCATACAATATATTATCATTGGTCAATATTTCTCTACTCCTTCCCATTACCTGTGTGGTCACTGCCACCCACAATTCTATTCAAATTCATACATATAAATGCCTATTTCTAGCAAAGATTTTTTTCCCTAGCAGTACAGACTCATTTATCCAACTAACTTGCATGCCAAACTGGATAGTGAACTCGTACTCATCTCAAACAAAAAAAAAGATACCTGAAAGTCCCTTCCTTGTACTTCTTTGCAAACATGTTCCACTCTCACACCATTCTAATTGTTTGTACCAACATTTCTTATTTATGCAAATATATATATATATATATATATATATATATATATATATTATGGGGGGCATGGGCAGTGGTTATATATAACCACTACATAGCATCCCTGCCATCTGAATGAGCCATGATCATCTCATCATCTCACACTACATTATCACAATACCATGATAACTTCTTTCAGCACTTGTTCTTGTGTTCTCTGTTCTCAACATCACATCCTGAGCAGCATTCTGCATCCCCTTAAAGTTTCTCCAGTAGCTTACTTTATGCTTAAAGAAAAGAACGTAGTCAAGGAAAGGTCTCCACACTTCTCTAACAGCTTCTTGTGTTTTAAAATCACTTTCTCATTCTTCTCAACCTCACTAACTTCCCTTGTCTATTTTTTTGATTTACCAAATATCCAGGTACCCTTTCACCCTACATTACTTTATACTTTGTACTTAACTTTCATGTATCTGTTTTTCTTTTCCCAAAAACCTCTCATAAGATGATTCTTTATCTTCTCTGCATTTTTACTAAAAGACCATCTTGGGCAAATCGTCCCAGTCCATATCACCTAAAATTACAACCTCAAACTATTCCCACTCAACTCCATTGTTGAATTTTTTCATTATTTCTCACTTGATAATACTTTACATATTTTATATATGCTGGTTATTACTACTTTCTCAGCAGGAGTATTAGTTATACAAATATGCATATTTTTGTTGCAATTGTTAACAGCTGCTTCTTTTGATCATAAAATATAGCCTGGTAATTAAGTGTTTGCTGAATAAATAAATAAATAAACACTAATATTTTTATTTATTTTATTGTTTTTCTCTTTATTTAACATAGTAATATTTAACCTAGTTAGTTAGACCATATCCTGGTAAAGGATGGGAGGCAGTTTATGTTGCTGAAGTTTATGGATAAAACCAGCAGTAGGGAATGTGTAGGCATAGCTGATCTTTGAGAAATGACAAGAATTGATGTGTAATATATGCAAACAAAGGTAAGATAGAGATTTTACTGGAGTCAACAGAGAGACAGTGAGTGTTTTTCGGTAGTAGAGTGAAACAACTAAATTATTCTCTTAGGAAAATTTATCTGATAGCCAATTTAGAATGAAATGGAGACAAGTAAGGCAAGACAAAGAGAATAACTAATTCAGTGATCCTACAAATTCATGGAATAAGAGGACACACATTGAGATATATCACGAGAAAAAAACAATGATACTTTATAACAAATCCAAAGTGAAAATTTGAATTGGATAGCAATGGCCATGCAGTCATCCTCACTTTTCCCCAGCTATCCAATTCTGCCTTCCCTAACAATGGTATTCAAACTGAGAGGAAGTAGCCTAACTTCCTAAATGATCATCAGGTGCTTGGATTATGTAATCTAAAAACTAGTTTCTTGCAGTGCTGTTACCAAGGAGGGAAACCAAGTCTCTGGTTATCAATAGGTAAATTATTTCTTCCTGCCTTCATTTCTCTGTAGACTATTTAACATCATTGCTTCACAGCCTAGCACGACAAGAAAGGGAATGAATGCAGAAGAAAGATAACTCGTGAAAAAGTTCTTGCTTCTTTATAATCTGCTATAAAATCTGAAACCAACAACCAGGGTCATATCACATAGCTTCTGTATTCCTTGATTCATATGACATTGGTCCTTTTCTTCATGAAGCTAGCCTTCCATTTCTCTGACAAAATGTTGTTATTTGAATCCTTTTCTCAGGGTTAACTATTTCCAGGTCACAATATACAATTCTGATGTTTTAACTTGGAGACTTCCGTTCAGGCCTATCTGGGAGATGAATCAGTTTTATGTCCATACAATGCCACACAAAATGCTAAGGCTTAGTACACAAGTAAATATTGTATAGTCTTCTGCAATTTAAAAAAGATTTTGAATGATAAATAGTGACTTAGAAGTTATAAGTCTAAGAACTACTTTGTAATGTTGAGTACAGGAAGAGAGAGAAAGTATCTATAGACTATAACTCTGTAGAACTAGATAGAGTTACTTGAACTGTATCTAGTTTCAGAGAGAATTATCGGAAATATAACATAAAAATTAAAAAGGGTTCAGTGAAGTTACAGAAGAGAGAATTATAACAGATATAACTGAAATGACAAATACAAGGACTGGACTGAAAATGACAGCTTTTGTGACTTGCCTGTTACTGCTGATAATGTGTGGATTTCTTTCTCTGAAACAGAGGTGTCAGAAAACACACTACAGTAGGTTAGGCAGTGTCAGAGAGGTTGCAAAGCAGAAAAGATTATAAATTCCTTTTATAAAAGCCATTACTCAGAAGGGAGCAAGGGCACTGGCATTTATACCCCAAAGAGAAATATCACTGCAGCATGCTTTTCTAAATGGCATGAAACAGCAGTGGTATTTAAAATTATGCAAAGCTTATTAGAGATACCATCCTCTATATCCATTGCTAATATTAAAACTGGCAATTTTGGTAGCTGGAAGACATCACAAATCACATATAAGCATTACACTGGAATTATTGGATATGTTCTTTCTCTTGCAGCAAAATAATATGGAATTAATCCTCTGCATTTGCACTCCAAGACCACAATCATCCTAGAAGACAGTCTGCCTATGATACATTTAACAGTATTCCATAGAACTTCTGTTCTTGTTGTTAAGCTAAAAGACCACTCAAGCTAACATAGTATTGATACTTATAGAGGAAAGAGGTGCCAGAAATTCCACAAGCAGAAAGAAGTATACAAGAACAGAGTTAGCTCCAAGAGTATGTTTAAGCATTCTGACCAGTGAATAATTGCTGCAAGGAAAATACGAATAACCTGATCGTGCTGAAAGTATTCTGAGTCAGGAAGGTGCTGATTCCACTCTGATGAGAAGAACAAAGTAATATAAAGATACCTAATGACCAAAAAAAGAATAGTGGCAAGAATTGGGATATGGATGTATTGAGAGAAAAACATCTTTCACCTCAAGTGTTTATGGTTTTATCCATACATTAACTATTAACATCATGTCTGAACCTGTATTACTTAGAGTTTGTTAGCTGTGTAAATAGAAATGTATATGCCCAGTAGATCTGCAAACCTTTCCCCTTAGTGTCTAACTAAAAACTATATAATCCTTACCAGACCTGAGCTCAGCAAATCCAACTTTATTAGAGTTGCCTCTCCACATAGCTGGGAATCCTTACAGCTATTACAAAACAACCTATAAAGGAAGTGAGCTTTTTCATATCTGCTCAACCTCTTTTGTCATCAGAAAGACCAATTCAGAGTTTTCCTCTATTGCTCACATACCATTTATTCAGGATCCCACCACTCATGTTACAGGACCTTACACAAATTTAGACACAGATCTCATCCTCCATTCCATCCATGGAAAGTAAACCCAGAATGTGTTGTTTAACTAAGTGGTCTTGAGGCCTCAGGATATAATGAGTGGAGTGAAACTGGGGATGGTTGGAGGGAAATCACAGAATTACTCATTTCTAACCAGAAGCTGAGGGAGTGAGTGGGTAGCTCTGTGGTAGATCATATGCCTAGCATGTGATAGGCTTACTCTCTGATGCTGAAAGCAAAAGGAAATGGAATGAAACAAAAGAAGAGATATCATTGGAGCTCACAGGTGGAAATATTTCCTAAATATTTTACTTCTGAACCTTTGACCTATAAGGAGATACTAGCCTTCGGAACTGGGAATGTGACTACTTAAGCCTCCTACATAAACTGCTTACTTTGAGGGCCCTCCCAGAAGAAAGACACTTAGTGTCTGAAATTAAGTGTTTTAAAGATGCAACACAAATACCTTCCTACAACACCATGTTCTCAAAATTGCAATTTTTGTGCTTCAATTTGCATACTGAAAAGGTCTATCAAGATTTTTCCTTTTCTAAAATGAAGGAAGTATTTCCTCAGAGTTGATCTGAATAACATTTCCAGCTTAATTATTACCAAAAGTGGAGTTAATAAAGTCAAATCGCAGTTAGACATACATAAAATAAATTTATTTATTTATTTATTTATTTATTCATTTATTGGATTTATTTAAGACAGGGTTTCTCTGTAGTTATTGGCGCCTGTCCTGGAACTAGTTCTTGTAGACCAGGCTGGCCTCGAACTTACAGAGATCCACCTGCCTCTGCCTCCTGAGTGCTGGGATTAAAGGAGTGCGCCAACACCGCCTGGCTAAAATTTATTTTTTAAAATAATCTCAAACAATAGGAACCAGCATGTCAGACATAAAAGAGCAAGTAATGATGAGAGAAGGAGGGCAGCTGAAGAGTGAGGGGCTACCTCTAACTACAGTGGCTTAATGCACGAAAAGGCCTTCAAGGTTACCCTACAAATGGAAGTAACAAGTCCTCACTGAATCAGGGGCAAGGGAAACCATAATTGCTAGAGCTCCCAAGTAGACACCATGCTAGTCTAAACCCTTTCTGTTGTCAAAAAAAGTTCATCCTTTAAAAAAAAATCTTATCCTTAGTTTCATTTTTTTCTTGGAAATCTCCCACTGCTATTATTTTTGTTACATCAAACTAATCCTTGTTCTCTGAACATGCCTGTCTTTGCATTCTATTATGAAAATAACTCCCATCACATGTCTTTGGAGGAGCATAATGTCCTCCTTGCCAAAACTCAGTGGTCAAATTGAAACTGCCATTTTGGATGACCTGACTCTACCCTTAATCACAACTGATCCTTGTATTCTCCTAAACTATACCATGTGTGGCGGGCTGAGTAATGCCTCAGATATGGTGATCTCAATATTTCCTCATGTGATGAAGGCAAACATACCTTTTATAGAGTTTGGTGTAGGAAAATCATTCTTGATTGACAGGATGGTTCTGGTAGAGTTATAAAATCCTATAGAAGAGAAAGGCAAAAAAGCCAGAGTAACGTGCTGGAATGGAAGAAAGGAGAATACAGTTAGAACTTAGGGGGAGAGACTGAAAGATGTAATACTGTCAGATTTGAAGATGGACACTATGGCGGAGAACCAAGAAAAGCAAACAAGTTCTAGAAGCTAGAAAACGCAAAGAGTAGGTTATTTCCTAGACTTGCAGAAAGAATCTGATTTTCCCTTATTTGCAAACTTTAGACTATTAAAGCTATGGGATAGCAATAAAGCCTTGTAAAGTCACTAACTCTGTGTTTGTAAAAACAGAAACCTGCGGCTTCTCTCAACACTGATAATCCATGAATGTATTACTTCATCTATTTATGTCCATCTCATGCTACTGGAATGTAGTTTAAACAGTCATGATCAAGTCATCTTGATTTCTAAGTTCTTATAATATATCACAATACCTGAAACTCTGATGTTACTTGTTCAATGAATGGATGAGTGAGAAAAACAAACACTGTCAGCACTCCTCATATTAAATCCATTTCTTTATCAGCAAACTCCTATCCCAGTTTTATTAATCCAATCAGTGTTTTAAACAAGCAAAGAGTATTATCATTTTAAGTTTGAAATAAAGTTTAAACTTCATATATTCATTACCAAGATATCTTCAGAATATTTATTTTATTCCAAGGTAGGTCCACATCAAGAAAAATTAAAGCTTCATAGGAAGACGAATTTTGAATCATTTTTTAAAACCCAAATAAAGTCTAAGACTGAATTTTTTGCAGCAAACATCAGGGAGAGAACTTAAAACTGCCTGATGGACATGGTTGAACAATGAGCTCTCATAGTAGCAGAAGCTATTATGCAAGCTGCCAAGGGATAAAAACAACCTATATTCCTACCGGTTATAAAGCCTATGAACCACAACAATGAACATCATGGCAAAATATCCCCGAGGGTGCAATAGTGGTACTTACATCTTATGGATAACCAACATCCATTTAATTGTACTTAAACCCTATTTAATAGGAGGAAATTCATGCCTGGTACTGGAATTCAGCCAACTACCCTTGGCTGATAAGGTCACGGACTCTAGAAGAGAACCTACTACTGCTGCCTTTCTAAATCAAAATAATATTTAACTGCATTCTAAAGACCTATACTTAAATCCACAGATAAGTTTAGCTTTCACCCTTCATCACCAAAGCTCTTTATTGCAGCCGCAGACACACACAGTGGCGGCAGCAGCAGCAGACAAAGACCATTATGATAATCCTAAACTGATCAAAATACAAAGAACAATTGAGCAAGGAGTACCAAGGGCCAATTGATAAGTCTACAATATTAATCTTCCACCTAAAGATCAATGGGCATCACAGAAGAGGGAATAGAGAAATTTCAAGAACCAGAGGAACACAGTGTCCGCTCTGAGATACTGACATCTAAATGCAACAAGGAAGCTACAACTGTGAAATCTAAAACCTATAGTCACCCAATCAAAACCTGAATGTGAAATTGTTGACATGCCAGTTCAAATGAGGGAAATATCAAAAGTCCTATCCAAAAATGAAAACCTACAGGTAATAATGGAATCTAAGTGAGGAAAAATTACTCTTCAGATGGGATGAACCCTTCATAGCTCATCTGATGTGGGATTCCCCTCTGTAACCTGTGAATACCATTGGATAATAAAGAATCTGCTTTGTGCCTATTGCAGTCCAGAATAGGGCAAGGTGAAAATTCCAAGCAGACGAAGGAGAGAGTAGGTGGGGTCAAAGGGATGCCATGTAGCCTCCAGAGAAGACAGACACTCTGGAACCTTACCAGTAGGCCACAGCCACATGGCAAAATATAAAAAATAGAAATGGGTTAATTTAAGATGTAAGAGTTAGCTAGAAATATGCTTAGGCTGTTGGCCAAACAGTATTGTAATTAATATAACTTCTGTGTGATTATTTCAGTTCCAGGCATCCAGGAATGAACAAGCAGTCTCCATCAACAACTGTCCAGTCACAAGAGGTCAGCCCTAAATATGTGAATGTGTGAGCAACATTAAATGAACTCTATAGACTGAAGAGAGATAGATGAGTTATCTAGATCATGTTCAGATTAGCAGATAGAAAGGAATTATAATTTAAAAAGAAAAGGTTGTGAATTTGAGAGTAAGTGGGGGAACACAAAAGGAGTCAGAGGCAGAGAGGGAGAGGCAGTAATAATACAAACTTGGTACCCATGTATACAATTCTCCAAAAATTAAAAAGCAAATTTAAAAAAATCTATGCTGATCCAGCCTAAGTAGTAAGTATCTGAGAAATAGTCCTTGGGGTTTGAGGTGGAATCTACAATTGGACAGCATCCCAGCCCAACCTGAGATGCATCCTCCCTAACAACTTTGTCTGTAGCTCTCATGTGTGTGAACATATTCTGCCTTGTAGGTGGGACTCACCGTCCATTACCTCAGGAGTCACCATCTCCATATCCATGCCTTACCAGGATACAATACTTTACTGTCAATCTAAGTTGAATCTGTGAATGCATTTGTCTAAATAAATAAAATTTTACAATCAGGGTTAAGACCAAAAAAAAAAAAACCCTGTCTATAATTTATGCTTTGGATAGTATCTTTTGGTGGATTTTACCATCATGGAAAACATTTTAATGACAAATGACTTCAGGTTCTCAACACAGTACTAAAATATCATGCTGTTTATAACTCAAGTTAAATCTCAATTTCTAAGGAAATAAATATGCTTAGCATGCCAAGTAAACAGCTTTAGGAAGTGCATCTGCTTTTAATTCATCAGCGTTGAAAATATGAGTAGAATGGAACTTAATACTGATTGTCTTTTACAAGCTAAATATGTGGCTACGATTTTGGGGCCCTAAAATGCATGCACTTGAAACTTTTCACTAGCAGTGATGCCAAAGCACCATCACATTCCCAGAGTGCAGAGAAACAAACTTCCTTCTCCAATCACAGGAAGAAAACAACTTGAGGGAGTTGGTTCCCCTAGCTTATCTTGTTCAGCAGCAGCCTTTTTCTTCCTGATAGTGCCAGGCAACTTAAATGGCTAGGGCTTCTCACTGAAATACAAAGGAACCTGATTTACCCACTCAGCAAAAGGTGGATGCTGTAAGAAAACTGGAAGCTGCTAAAATCCTAGGTTGAGCTATGATTTATGTGTTACGTCCTCCAGGATATCACGAGGAAATTTTGAAAATACATAGCCCCTAGGCAGCCTAAGCACAGGGTGCAGGCATTTAAACAAGAATGATCCAAATGGGCCCTTGGATCTGCAGTGTTTTTCACTGAGAATGGTTTACCTCTAATACATACTTTCCTTAGCAAGCAACTCAGAGACAAGTTTTAGAAGTAAACGCATACTGCAGATCTTGGCTAAAGAATATCAACACTGAAATTGTCTGACATGTGAAATGAACACTGCAGAAATGTTAACATAAAATAATACAGCCTAATATCCTAAGGTAGCCAATAGTCCTCATGTAATGAGAAAATAGAAACCAAGAGGAGCAAGAATGGTTATTCTTTCATTGGATGAAAACCTAGCTACGATAGGTTAACTATTTCTCTGCTTAAGGATAAAAAGAAGGAGAGGGGTAGGGGATGAGATAGAGAATTTTAAATACTATTCCAGAAAATTAGCTTTTAATTTTAATTACGGCCTCTTGATACTGACTGTGACAAATACGGCTTCTTCATGATCATTTTTGCTTGTCAGCCAGTGCCACTAACACATCAAAGACTTCTTCATGATGCTGTTCTACATTCTAATGATTTAAGCAGATAAAAATGTCAATTAGACTGATTTCCATGTGGGTCTGTGCTAATTGGTGTTTCATGTTATAGAGCAATCAGCTTTCTGCTTGTGCAAAGAGGTAAATGTATCTCTTTATTTGTATCACTGACAATGTATCAAATCAATCATTTGAAAACATTTAGAAGATAAACCCCTTTTGGCAAGGGAAAACAATTTCTCTCTCCTTAAATACTACCCAACATGCAGCATAGTGCTATTCCCAACCATCTCCTCCTTGCTCTCCCCCAAGTGATGGGGACAGAACCCTGTGCTTAGGCCAGAAGACAGTGAAGATACAGAAGAAAATGAAACCTTCTGAAAAAGGAATCACCTTCTAGACTGTGTCTCTGACCTCTTCTTTTCCTCCTTCTACTTTACTGTGTAGCTGAAAGCAGATAAGAATCCATGGAAACTATTTTCATAAGATCCAAATGCAGGAAGTCATCACTCAACACAGTGTCCTAGCACCATGAAGTCACACCAGACACAAACCCAGCCCAGCATATCTGTCCCTGCTTTACCAATCATGTCATCAAGTCTCACCTCATTTCCTCATGTGTTAATTAGTTCCTCTTGCTTCTAAATAGCACATGATCATTTCAATGTACTTCAAAACAAGAAGGAAGTAGGCAGAGTTTACCCTTGTTTATTCTTTTTGAAAAAATAAAGTATTATTCTCCTCCCATTTAGACTTCATCTTTCCTTCCTCCTTCCCACCTCCTTGCCTCACATATATCCTAAGCATCATTCACTGTTTCTTCCTATTTTTAAATTAAATATTCTTGTATTTTTGAGCAATGATTTAAAAAAAGAAGAAATATCTTTTGAAAAATTTAGATCTAAGGGCAATAATATCCAAGAAGCTTAAGTTACAAAATTGTTTTATAATTTTACTTTTGCTATAACTTAAGAACCCAAACCCATAAGAGTTGAATTGAAATTAACTAATAGTTACTGAAAATAAGCCACTCATCAAGCAGGGCTGTTAGGAGCTTTTAGGTCACTATTTGAATTTCATGAAAGGTTTTCTTACTAACAAGGTTTTGTTTTTTCCTAGTATACTGTCTTTTTAAAAAAATTCTTTTCATGTCATACCAGTTAAAAGCATGTCACGAGTTGGAAGCCAGCCTGTCCTACACAGTTCAGTGAGACCATGGAGTGCAGGGAGAGAGGTGAGTAGGAGGAAGGAAGATGGGATAGGAGGCTGGGTCTAGACTATTTAAGTCATCAAATTTGTTTCTTAATTTCATGTGCATAGTATCACACTTGAATCATTGACTATTATGACTGGAATAACATTGTATCTACCGATTAATTCAGATATAGCTATATCTCAACAACTCGAGTACTCCCATCAACACACCAAACAATCTTTTTCTTTCAACAATATTTGTAGTATCTCTTATATATACTTTACACATACTTAGGTAAATTTATTCCTAAATATATGACATATTTTACAATATTGTAAGTGATATTTTCTGTTGACTTTTTAGCTTTTGTGTATGTATTCTTAAAAGCAGGCTTTCTTTCTTTGCTGTGACCTGTGAGTGCATTGCAAACAAATATCATGACCCAACAAAACAATACATTCACTTTAAGAGAATTCTAACAAAACTTTGCATCATATCTAAGAAATCATTAGTTAAATTAGTTCAATATGACATATAATTATATGTGTATAATTAACTCATATATATATATGCACATATAATTTTCATTAATAGGTGGTGTTTTAGCTCTGATGTCTAGGTGGTTGACTCATTCAGTTGGATTTTAGTATACAGTTTGACAAAGAAGTACATTTGGATTCTTTGTGTATAAGTCTCCCACTATACTATCACTTTACCCTTTGTTTTCTTTTTTGTTTGGAGACAAGTTCTCACAATACAGCCTTGATTGACCTACAACTTGCTATCTAGACCAGCAGATCTTCAACTCCCAGCAATCTAGATGCTTCCACTCTTAAGTGTTGAATTGAAGGCTTGTTCTTTCCACAGCCTGTTTTCATTCTAGTCTCTCCTTTTCTCTTCTTTCTAAACTATTTTTAAAAAAATACTCATTTTTCTTTAATGAATTTTCTTGTTAAAAGATAAAAATTTACTCAACCATTAAGTACTCCTTAAATATGGGATTAATTTCTGGACTTCTAATACTATTATTCCATTAGTTACTATAGTTATCTGTATGCTAGTATGCTAATGATTTTTTATAGTAAGTTAGTGACTTGATGTCATATGTATTTGTACAATTATGTGGGGCCCACAGATGAGAGTCCTGTTTCACCTTGACTAAAGGTCATAGGGTTTGAGCTTATTTTTACTCTTCCAAAGTTATTTGCAACAAGTATAGCTACAAACAAGCTATTCTGACCTGGGGAATGGCTACATGGTGTTTGGGGGCATTAAGATGACCCATAGAGGTGGATCTGCTCCACCTTGACCAAAGGTCAGAGAATTCAAGCCTATTCATGCTCCTTCATTTTTAAAACAGAAGGTTTGACCTAGGGAGTGACTGTCTACAGGATACTTGCTCCAGAATGTATTTGCTGCATATCCTGCCCAAAACATCAAAATGCATAACTCAGGAAATAGTGGCTTGATGGCTCAAGTATTAAAGCAAGTAATTGTTCTAAATGCTCTTTATGTCATGTTAAAGCAGTCTTTTGCCTTCTTTCCCACTCCGCTTTGGATTGAGGTATATAAATGCATGTGGATTCAGATTTCAGTATTCACTGAGTTGCCCTCCCCAATACTATGCCATGTCTCTGTATTTCTGTCTATTCTGCATACCATTTATAATCTATATGTCCCTACACTGGAACATACACACTTTCTAGTCTAGACCCCGACATATGGCCCCCAACTTGGGGCTTATGACAGACAGTGCCCAGATGTGTGGTCCATGGTGCAAGAGGGCACATGTTGAAGACTACAGATGAATGAGACACTGCAGGTGTAAAAGTAAAGGGTCTCAGAGCTGCAGCTGCTACCACTGCTAAGCAGACAGAGTAAAGGGAGTGTGGGGTGTGCAACCTGGCAATGGCTATAGACTGATGCCACCTAGATAGTGCACATACGTTGCAACTGGCTGAGTCCGACCCCTGCTGCACTGCAGAGGCAGAACATGCTGGAGACAGAAAAGTTTGGAGGACTATGCCTCCAATGGATGGTGCCCAGAGCTGTTCCGCAGGGAATGGTTAGAGGCTACATGGCCTATGAGCCAAGATCCCCAGTTCCAGACAGGATGGCCAAGTAGTAGAGAACACAGCTAGCTGCTCTAGTCTAACAGAGAGCTGTAGACCAAAGCCTCAGGGAGCCAAGGGTCTGATAATGCTAATGCAATATGTAAAATGGCTTTAAGACCTTTTAGAAAGAAAGGTGACATATCTGCTTGTATTTGGATTTGTTCAGATATTAATCCCTTGAATAAACAGGGAAGGCTATAGCTATTTTTTTACAGGCAAAAACAGTTAAAGATATTCTTTCTCAACAAAGAAATCAAGGCCCAAGAGAAAAAGTGCTGCAAGGAAGGTGTCCTGAAAATGCTTTGGGTACAGTCTTATGGGACATCAGATAAGATAGTGTCCCAATAGAAGAGTAAGCCCAGGGGCAAACAAGGAAGCAGCACTGTGCCAGAGATGTGACAGAGAAAGACATTGGACTAACACAGGCAGATCAAAGAGAGTGCCCAAGGGAATCCCCTACTGGGAAACAAACAGAAGGGCCAACATATGTGGAAAAGAAAG
>JAQHUG010000065.1:6324917-6339829 GCA_028555095.1 Dicrostonyx torquatus
ATGAACATTTCTCGGTGACAAATATGTGTTTTCATATATTTCTGTGAAGAGGAAGCATTTTTTTTTCATGAAATGCCACTAGAAAGAGACCATAAAAGCTTAGAGCTGGTTTCTCCTGGAAGTCATCCCTGTTTCCTCCCATTACTTATTGTATTCTGAGAGCTGTCTCAGTGATAATCTATAAATGCAATTTAACTGTTTTGCTGAGCCCTGTGAATCTGTGCATCACTAAGACTGAGAGTAATCTTGGGAACCTTTGACACAGAACAGCTGTGCTGATGATGGCTTCTCTCAGATAGTTATTTGATTTCTCATATCAAGAAACTTAATAAGGAATTGGACAAAGAATAAACAAAGGGCACATACATTTAAGAACTGAAAAGGAGAGGTGGCAAATAGAGAGATGATTTGGTAAGTGATAAGGGAGAGAGTTTCACAATGGATGAAAAATTAAAATCGGCAGTTACATTAAGGCATCTGAAAACTGGTAATAACCTAGAAGAAAACTGTTTCATCAAGATGATGGAAAATCCTAAGCACAGGTTTAAGAGTCAGTCACATGTGACCTCTCTAAGAGTACATAATCTGCAGAACTGATAGGGACAGAATAAATATGTCCAGAGTTTGAATGAGAACTGTAATGCGCTAATTTTTGTTTGTAAAGGAAGGTTAATGTCATGTATGTTCAACCACAATATAAATTCAACTGTTGCTCTATTCACATAATTTCTTTGATCCTCATATATCTCGTCATCAGTGATAGGGTCCAACCTTTTTTGTCCATTTTTCTTCAGAGTTGCTATGGAGAAAGAATAATGATATATGAAGATGGTTTGAAATTTATAAATGACTACACCTTTATATTGAGTTAATTTTCCTTCTATTTTGTGAATAAGTAGGAAACATAAGAAAACAAAATAATAAAAATATCTAAAATGTGCTTATTTTCCATAATTTAATTAATACACATTTGAAGTATGTATGTAATGTACAAAGAACATACCCTTCTAGGACTTGGTTTTCTCTACCATTATTTGTAAATTCTTGGTGTTACTGAGGACATTGTTGATTTTCTTTCATGTTATATCTTTATATCACTAAATTAAAAGAATCATTTCAAATACTTTAGGGATTAACAAGAAGCACCAGCTTGATGGTTAACTCCATGCTCGGGGAATTCTTATGTAAGTGCCTAGTTAAGACTTTAGCAGCAAAATGAGAGGGATCCTAATCATTTCATTCTAAAAGAACTGAAAAGATGACTATTTTTGTCTTTTGGATCAATAAATTTTTTCATAAAATCTGAACCAGGTCATAAAAATGATAGTATAATGTAGGAACCCTTCATAGATGTACCAAGTTCTGAATATATGGAGAGACAAACAAGACTGGGACTACAGTTCATTTTGTTTCATTTCTGAGAGCCTTTCTGGGGCACCGTACAACTTAACACCTTTGATATACCCATCCCATTAACTTGAATGTTGTTATCTGTGGAGCCATGGATGAGGATGCTCCAGTCAATAGAAATAAATGAGTCAGGATCCACCTTGTGAAGTCAAGGAGAAAACACCTGAAAGCTAGTTGCTCAGAAGCAGCTTCGTATAGGAGCTGGCCCATTTCAAACCAGACTCATTTGCAGAAAGCATCTCTTTAGGTTGCAATACAATAGTGAAAACTCTGTTATGTTGTTTTTAAAAGGAAGAGTAAAATTGCCAAGTGATACATGACAGAAAAAAACCAGTCAACAGGCCATGTGCAGACAGCACTTTCTCCTCCACACATTTTGATACAGGCTTAAGATTTAGTGGGCTTTGAAGGGAAAAGTGTTAAAGGCACATGGTCATAGTAATAAAGTAAAATTACTGATGTCATTTTAAGATCAAGAATCAATTATAACTCAAAAAGAAACACAAGGTCAACAAGCATTTCTTTTGGAAGCTACAGGTTAGATGTTTTCTTACTGAGAAATAAATACTGTACACCCTTAAAAATGTCTTATGTGTCTTCAAAGGTGAAGTCTGTAAATGATATTAAAACACCTAGCTCTTTAAAATATATGAATTGCTTTATATTTGACCTTAATAACCAGCTATTAAAATGGTCCATGAATTAAATTTGCTTAAGTGTAGATTTGGTTTGGAGAATCAAAAGTTGTTAATTTCAGAACAGTTTTTACTTATTAGAACAAGTTATTCTGGCCCTTTGAGACAAAATAACAATTTGCTATTACTTTAATATTTTCAAGTGTTTTTTCATGGATTCCTCTCATAGACATTCAAATTTTGCTAGTTAACATACACTGAACTTCAGCCCAACTATTCTATAAGAGAGAACAGGGGTAAGAAAAAAGCAAGTATCGACTGGAGATAAGTGCCAATAGGGAAAATCTTAACTCCTCAAACATGAGATCATGAGTTCAGAATGCCATCAATCAGGTGAAAGACAGGTGTGGTGGCACAACTCTGTAACTCCAGCAAGAGAAAAGTAGGGACAGAGACAAGATCTCTGGAGCTCTTTGGCAATGTGATCTAGCTAAATTGTTTATCATGAAGTTCAGTGAGAGACTTGTCTAATATAATAATAGTGAAAAGGTAGAGATCAATAGGGGAGTTGGACACCCTACAGCAACATCAGTTCTCCACTAACATAAATAGCCCACTCTCACACACATGCATTTGTTCACATATAACACAATATAACTAGAGTCTTTGCAAGTGTGTAGGGGGAGAGTCAATGTACAAGTAGAGGAGGGAAGCCTGTGCTCCACAGGACATGGAGGAAAAAGGAGAAAACACTGCTCCCATGGAGTCAGAGGCTACTCGTTTGTTTTCTGGCTGATCAGACCTAAATAATCACACAGAAATGTATTAATTACAATACTGTTTGGCCAATAGTTTAAGCATATTTCTAGCTAGCTCTTACATCTTAAATTCACCCATTCTTATTATTTTATATTTTACCACAAGGCTTGTGGTTTATCAGCAAGGTTCTGGCGCATCTGTTTCCTGTGGCAGCCACATGGCATCTCACTGACTCTGCCTACTTTCTCTCTACATCTCTGTTGGACATTCCTGCCTAACTTTACTCTGTTAAGCCATTGGCTGGTGTAGGAGGGTCATTCTGTATTTCTGTTGCTTTCATTGGTTGAATAAAGAAACTGCTTTGGCCTTTTGATAGGGCAGCCCTTAGGTGGGCATAATAGACAGAATGGAAGGCTGGGAGAAAGAAGGCAGTGGGGCAGATGCCATGTTTCTCCAGCCAAAGATGGACTTTGGTTAGAATCTTCCCAGTAAGCAAAACCACGTGGTGATACACAGATTATTAGATATGGGTTAAACTAATATGTATAAGAGGTTAAAACTAATGGGCCAGGCAGTACTCTAATTAATACAATTTCTGTGTGCTTATTTCAAATGTAAGCTAGCCTGGCAGCCAGGAGCCAGGCAGGATGGAACAAAGGGCCCGTGCTCTTCTCAGGTGCTGGGAACACAGCCCGCATCTCTTACTACAATTGGCTGAAAGCAGCTTTTTTATTAACCAATGAAAATACATATACAGAAGAACTTCTCATACCACTCCCAAGTCCTACAAATATATAAGAGGTAATAGTACCTAGTCATTTTCATCTATCAAAATGACATATTTCAGAGACATGTAGTTAACACTGGCAAGGGTTCATGTACCTGGTGGCTGTCACATGTTGCCTAGGTGAAAATTGAATTCAGTATTATCTCTAGACACAGCATTTTGGGGATCACATACTCATTGCTTAAGAAATTGGTTTCTCCAGTACCAACTGTGACTTCAAAGGACGAAAGGTAAGTAATTCTGTAACTATGGCTGACCACTATATCCCTAAATCATCACTTCAGAATTGTTGGCAATCATTCAGTTTTTGGTGAACACCAAACAAACCACAATTGTGGAAAGTTTGCATAACAAGTAATAATATTTTTAATGTGGTGATCATTATATCCCACGGCTGGAAAACGGATGATGGAGGCAACAATCTCATGGTATTTGAACCAGGATCTTTCAAAGCAGTAACACAATCTAAATACACTATTTGATCATACATAAACATATATGTGTAAATATATATACTTAAATGTACATATATGATATGCATATTGGTAGATAAAAATAGATCTAAAACCCCACCAAAATAAAGAATAAAGGCCCCCCAAAAACACAATATAACCACATGTACATATAAAACAGTAACATTTAAATACCCCTACTTTCCCAAACTAGATAATGGAAACAAAACTGAAAATGAAAACATTTTAAAATTCTGAATGGATTTCTGGCATACACCATAAACTATAAACTGAACACAGGATTTGTTTATATCTGGCAGCTTTAAGAAAACCACCAGCATATAGAAAAAATTATTGATATATTGTTACTGAGCAGCCAATGTGGTCTTGAAATTTTACACCCTGGCACCTGCTTTGAAACACGTCTTGTTATTCCTTCCTTGCCTCTGTGCATTCTCACACTCACACTCCAGAAGAGACACAGAAATATACCAAGTGAAATTGTTTGAAATTAGAAAATAAGTGAAAGTTAATGTTAAAATAGTTTATAAGTATAAATAAGTACCCCACAGGCCATGTGCCAAAACATTATTAATGTTACTGAGGACATGGTTGTTGCTGGTTTTAGTGATAGGGACTGAACCTAAGGTCTTCTGCAAACTAAGACTATGTTCTACCACCGAACCAAAGTTTTACTTTTTTTGAATAGTGTTAGTGTCAACATATTTCGAGAGTCTGCCAATTGAATACATATTTGGAATATATTTTAAAGTCATGAATTTTTAAAATTTTGCTTTTAAATAATCTCCTAGGTTTTAGTCTGTTGATGAAAATTGGAATATTTTAAGAATCAGGTCTTTGAGAAATTTGGGGAATTTATAATTTATTTCTGATAAGATACCTAGTAAATATAAATCTGTAAATATTGCCTATTGTTTTATGAATATCTCTGCGTTCCTGTCAAAACCTAAATTACTGTGCACATAAGGAGAAGAGCAAAAGTACACAAAGATGATTGGATTTTGAAGTTTGTAATTATTTTCCATTCCTTTTCCACCACCCTCTAGCAGAAACAATATGCTGAAAAGAATATTATTTGCCTTTTATTCAACAATTAAATCATACCGGTCTTTTCCCTTGGTACCTTTACTTTCTGGAAGATGGGAAAAAAGTGCTTCCCAAGCATCTTGTCTGAAGACTTGGGAAGGATTGGAGAAGGTTCATTGATAATAATAGTCAATGGTCTTAACACCTCATGAACAAAGATGGTCCCAGCTTTCAATGGTTCTAAGAAGTTGTTGTTATATATAACTATATACCCAATTACTGTTATTAAGTGGATAATGAGAAAGGCACTCAATCACAACTGACATGGCTTCTTCCAGAAAATGTAGAAAGTACCCCTAAGTGGCACCTAGTTGTTCTTGATCCGATGCTTCTTAGCAGCAGTCATTTGTGAAAAACTACTGACAACCTACAGATGACAGTTCAGCCGCCCTTGCAACTAGGTGTGCTCATATGACTTCTTTTCAGATCAGAATGGGAGCAATGGTCTTTACCGCACCAGCATGGAACATTTAAAAAAGTGGGACATTGTTTAAAATGGCAGAGGCAATTTTCAGGTGGTTCCTTCAGTCACTAGAAAAGGTGTCATTCACTGATGTGTGAAGGAATACAAGCAGTTTCTGAATATTACAGGTATTTTTTTGACTGCAACAACTCACACTGCACCAACTACTACTGCACAACAAGAAATTATTAAAAGAAATCTACCAACATACCCACCAAATGAAGAACAACAGGTGTTCTCATCATTATTTATAGAAATATACAAGGGTATAGACGTGTAAAAGATAATTTATCAGTCCCTTACAGAGAAAAATACTCAACATTTGATTCAATAATTTTACTTTTTCTTTGCTGAGGTAAATTAAAAAGACATCTATAAAAAACTGCATATAAATGCGTATTGAAGCTTTAGCCATAAGAGTCAAAATTGGAAGCCACCACAATTCTCTGAAGTAAAGTGAATATACTTTACCAATTCATTACAAAACTGTATCTTGGATGTTTCCCATTTGTATTGTAATGTATTTAGTCATACAATAAAGAGAAATGATCTGTTATTCCAAAAAGAGACATGGAAATGATAAGCTCATCCAGGTAAACGAACAAAGCCAACATGTAAAGTGCATGTTATTTTCAGGTGCCATCTATGTGACATTCTAGGAAAACAAAATTTTGAGGCAGATTAAGAATTAGTCATCACTGGGGCTCTTAGTACAAGGGAGAAAGTAATGAGCTGATCATAACCAAGTATGTTTAAGATAGTGAAAATGTGCTTCATGATATTATAATAGTGATTATATGTATTTATACATTTGTCCTAACCCACAAATCTTTCTCCCCCAAAATGTCCTCTCATAAAAATCACAAAAATTATTCATATTAATGTAAGAATATGGACTCATCAATTGCAACACTCAGAATTTCTTAATAAAAGATGTCAAAGAAAACTGTGCACCTAGAGTATAAAGTCAGGAGTACATAGAGTTCGCATATTTTCTGCTATATAGTCTATAAAGATAAGAAGTCAGAAAGGCTTAAAAGTCTTGAATACACTCATATATAATCATACACACAACATACACATATGAAGAGAGGACTGACTGTGAAAATAAAGAGCTATATGCCAATGACATTTTAACTGACAGCAAAAAAATGATTAATTAGAACAAAGAAAAGATAATTCAAGAGAGAGAACTGTAGTATTAGCACGGACACAGTGAGACATACAGCATTTAGGCTTAGGCCAAAAGGAAGATACAGAACAAAATGTACTTTGTGGCCACCTCACCAAGTATTGGTGTCTTCTCATTTGCAACAATGGCAAACTCCTGAGTAATCAGGTGCTCAAAACTAAATAAGCATCTTATGAGCTTTGCTTTAACTGTCATTCAACCCCCCCACCCAAATTGTTTTCATACAACATTTAAATACTCACCATGATTTGTTGGATGATTTTTAAATGTTAACCTGATTATATAATTTCCTAATTCACATTGCAAAGATGAAAGATTTAAACCGTTTGCCTGCAGTGTCTCTGTGAGTTGCAGTTTGAATTTGAACTTTAGTGACCTCATTCCTGACTGCACTCTTGATATCCACCTGTTGCTACCAGCAATTACTCAGTCTGTAGAAGAGACTTGGCTATTGTAGAGGTTGATTTTGTCGACTTGACTGAATGAAGATCAGCTAAGCTATGTGTCCCCAGGCACTTCTATGAGGGTTTCTTTACAGATTAAATAAGTGGAAAGACTCTCCGAGACTGGGTGGCACCTTCTCATGGGCCACCCAGATACAAAGATTCAAGGAAAAGTCAATGTTGCTTAATAGACAGTCTTTGTTACTTTCTGGCCACTATATCTCTCTCTGCATTCCTGTGGCTGCCATCCATTGACATCAGGCTTCAACTTCCTTGACCTTACAACCAGTAATGAGTCTAATGACTCTCAGAGCATCTTCCAGGCCTTCTGCACCAGACTGAGAGTGCTGGTAAATACAGTCTTACAGAATAAGTGGCTACCACTTTCTCAGCCTTTCAGCTGAGAAATGTTCGACTAAGGCATTCTAGTAAACCTTCTTTTATAATATGTAGTATGCATATAATATATACATTGAATTTGTTCTGTTCATCTAGATAGCTGCCTCATAGATTCAGAAACCTAATTTCTACTTTATATTTAACAACCTAGAAACCCTGTGCAAGACTTTGCTATTTCTTTCTGCCGTTAATGCATCATCTCCTCGTACAAAGTAATCACATTGGTTCTTTCTCCATGAGACTTGTCTAGCTCTACAACTTTGCCATTCGTGTTATTTCTTATTTTCAGATGAGGCAAACTTTAGCTGTCAGAGAACTTGAGTTTCATTACATGCTTTAATCAAGGTTAAATTATTTCATAAACATCATCCTTGGGAGTCATTTCAACAAATGGATCATGATCTCTCTATTGCAGATATTGTTTCAGAATTTCTTATAGTTATGACTATTTTATATGAAGCTGGATATTTTGGAATCCATTACAATGTGTGATAAACAAGCAAACGAAGGAAGAGAAGTCAAGATTTTCACAGTATAAGGTTTTTAATGGTCCTAATTTGAAGCAGTAAAGCACCTCCAAAAAAATAAAGTATTAGAAATTATTTGGGATCTCCTGATGAGGTTCTGAATAGCAACGATACAGGTACAAGACAAATGGGGGAAGCTTACTTCTGTGGCTTAGCCAGTCTTAGAATAAGGCAGATTTTCTTGAATTTGATACAAATTTGTAGCTGCATGGAGAGTGGGG
Organism: Dicrostonyx torquatus; assembly: GCA_028555095.1. Lineage (NCBI taxonomy): Eukaryota > Metazoa > Chordata > Mammalia > Rodentia > Cricetidae > Dicrostonyx > Dicrostonyx torquatus. The sequence goes on from JAQHUG010000065.1 coordinate 6,333,313, forward strand.
AGTCTATGATTTTCCTGCCTAGAGTTGCAAGATTAGTCCAACGTGCTTTGTCTGGCTGGTGCTTTCATTTTAGAAGAGTAGTTTTATGATCAATTTCTCTGCAATCTTAATCAATAAGCTGTGCAGTGTTTTTTAATAATTCTTTTTTTAATGCTTTGGGCAGAGAGATTAGTTTCCCCAATGTGTGTCAACCAAACTATTCCCTGGTAAAAAAAACAAAAATAATAGTGCTTTAAGCAAAAAACCTTAAAAGAAATGAAAGCTATCATGAGTTCTCAAAACTATGCAATGATATAAAGGACAAAAGACAGAAAGAAACAAGGAAGGATGGAAGGAAGGAAGGGATGGAGGAAGAAAATTGCTACATAAAAATTGATATAGAGGAACTCACAACATCAATGCTTAAGTGAGGGATTAAAGTCCAAATGAAATTTGAATTATCATTTAATCTAAATTACTCTCTAATATAAAAGACTCTAATTGCAAAGACAGCTTCTTAGCACTGGGTACTCACAGGATGTGTGCTTGTAATCCTAGTATGCATTGATGGAATTGCTCTATTCACCGTCAATATGGACAGGATGTTCCAGTCTGCAGTTACCTTGCTAGTACCTGGGAGGACATCAGTGCAAAGAAAACATGATCACAAATGATCAACAACTTGCGACTTGAGGAAGTCAGAATAATAATTCTAGCTCAATAAAATAAGGTGAATAAAGTAATAGCTGCTATTCAGCAAACCATCTCATTTATTGCAGAATTTCTTCTAGACCAAATGAAAAGCAGGAGAAATCACCTTGATGGTTAAGCTGTAACACTACAGAAAAGGTCTTAAATTGGCTTTGAAAGCCACTCAGTTGCCAGCTGTGCACAGACGTACACCTTCTATATCTGCTCATTATCTGCATTGCAAAGCACTGTGAATTTTTAGCTGTTGATCTCTATGCCTTAGTTACTCTTGAACTTGTAGAGTCACTTCTGAATGATACATAGGTTGAAAATCTAGAATTAGGAAAGCCTTTTGTTTCATAGGACTTCACACATTCACTATCAATCTCACTTTTATCTAGTTGTTGTGGTTCTTGTTATTTCAACACCCAGATAGTTGAATTCACTTATCTGCCAAGGAAAAGGAAAAGAAAAATGGTGGTGGAGTTCAAAGGAGAAAAACAATAGCCTTGTGTATGTTCATGACTTGTGTGTTCTTTTGCCATCTTTCCTCATCACCTATTATTGCTTTTTGGCCTCCTCCTAAATTTTATACTTTAACCCCACTTGTATCTGCTTAAATATATGCATGTATGCATTATACTATAGGCTCCCAAATATGAGAGAGAACATGCAAGTGGTTTTCTCTTTCTGAGTTTTAGTCAGCTTGCTTAATCTTATACTTGCCAAATATATCCAGTTCCCTACAAATGGTCCCTTTATAGGGTACAGATTTAATAAATTCCACAGAGCCAAGAAAACTAGAGAGAAGTTCATAGGGATGGATCAGGCTTACCATCCTGATCAAGTTAATCAACTTAATCACTGCAAACATTATCGGACACATATGATTATAGGAAAAAATGTGAATTTTACAGTTATGTGAGAGTCCTAAAGCCATCTGAGAAAACTGAAGTTCATTTCTCCACTAAGTAAAAGGAATTTCATCTTTCTTTGGAAAGAACGATAAAACTATTTCAGTTGAGAAAAATAAAATGAAACTTCACACTGATTTACATAAGACTATAAATTTAGAGTTGATTTCCAACATAACAAATGTTAGTTTATGATTTTAAATAAAATTTTCAATAGAAGTATAAATTTTGTACCGACCCCACTGAAAACATAAAAGTATTATGTATCATGTACAAACAATGGTGGCTTGTTCAATTTTTCTCATTTTTCTGGTTTTTCTTATTAATAACATGGCTTTCCACTCATAATTTGTAATAGCAGCACCTTGAAGAATCATAATAAAGGCATAATTCCTAGACCAGTGCACAGATATTCTAAGAAGGAGAATTCAACATGCATAATTTCTGTGTAAATAGTGTATCTGCGGCACTGCAGACATGGCAGAGACCCAGATTACCTATTCCCTGCTTCACTTGACTGCCTTTATTACAGAACATCTACCAAAATAATGAGGGAGGTGACAGAGAATTACTGTGAATTTTGTGTGCCCACTCAGATCTTTTTTTCACAAAAAGGAGTTTGCATTTTGACTTTAACTAAAATTACCTCACCAGTGACAGCACTCTTCACTGATGTTCATAAGATGAGACCATTGCACAGAAAGAGCAGAACTTGTCCTCGCCAATGCTAGCCTTAGCCTAGAGCAGTGGTTCTCAACCTTTCTATTGCTGCAACTCTTTAACAGTGTAACAGTTCCTTATGTTGTGGTGATGCCCCAGCCCCACCCCATCCAGCCATGAAATTAGTTTCATTGCTACTTCATAACTGTGATTTTCCTCCTATTATCAATCATAATGTAAATATATGTGTTGCTCTTAGGAAATCTCTGTGAAAATGTCACTCACTCCACAAACTATTCTCCACCCACTTGGCCTACAACAATAATCAGTGAAGTTTCTGCTTGGGAAAGTTAGGCTGCTTGTAGGAAATGAAGAAATTGAATTTCTTCTCAACAAATGATTTGTATGGTACTCTATAATCAAGGGCTCTCGGTAAATTTAAAGACTATCTGCAATATGTATTATAGAATAGATTAGATTCATAAATAAAAGTGATTTTGAAACTGTTTCTAGGGATGTAACTAGCAGCTTAATACAAACAGGGAAGAGAAGTCTGCATTTTCACTGCTGATCATAGCTGAAAAATTAGAATGACAAAGGCAGCTTCAATAGCAGCATGAATGCAGCCATTGTGATGGAAATATGGAGATGGAATTAGTTATCAGATCAGAAAACAGAATTTGTTTTCTTTCATAATTGTGCCTGAGTCCTTGACTCTTCTGTTTGCCAACTGCCTTCCATTTGTGCCACACTCAATTCCTCCTCATCTCCCCCTTGTAGAAGGTTTGCCTTTGTGAAGATGAGGGAGGTGACACTCTAAAAGAAACCCTGTTGCTCACCTTTAAATTGCCAAGTTCAAATCTTGTTGATTTCTGCTTAAGAACAGAAAACTTAAGAACTGCCTATCTTTCAGAGACAGCATTCAGCATGCCGAGGCTTCAGAAAACAGCATACAGTGCCAACGTACGTCTTCAACATCAACTAGAAAGGCAAATTTGTGAAAATGACCTTCTCATGTAGGGCTCCAGAGACCCTTGTAAGACACTGATGTTTCAACTTATGCAGCTCCTATGTCCTCTCCTACCTGTCACTCATTCTTTTCTAGGAAAAAATGATTGAAAATAAAATTAGGTTTTATAAAATCCCAGTGTTAATTAAATAATATAGGAGTGTTATTCCTCCTGCCCTGGAATACCATCCAGCACCGTGCCATTTCCCTAGTTACTGCACTTCATTAGCTGAATCAAGGCAGCTCTGCTGGTAGGAATTTTTTTAGAGTTCACCTTTCTCAAGGAACAAATGAAAAGGGCAAAGCATGACAATTTCTCATTTCATAATGGGAAATTTATTCAGGCCTTTTTCCCTCCATTTATCACGGAAGACACATTACAACTAAATGCCTTAATTTGTACACCAGTCGCCTATAAACTCTTTTTTTTTTAATTCCCTGGGTATTTACAGTATGTTTCTTACTCGCAATTTTATATTTCATTTTACTCTGTTCACCTATTAAGCAGTCTGACTCAGAACCTGAATTAACACTGTCAGGAGCAACAAAGGGAAAAAAAATAACTGGGAAAGAATAAATTTCATCCTGCACAGGTCAGCAAAATCAAAATGAGAGATCTGCTCATTTTCAAAAGAAACATCCTTTCTGACTCCAGATTCCCAATTATCCAACTCTTGTGAATTATATGATTAAGGACTACTTCTAAATGATCCACCGTGTCTTTCATAGGAAACAGCATGCTCATTTCCTCCTAACTAAAATACCATGCATGGAAATCATTCACCTGTGCCCCATTACATTACACTCCACCTCACCATACTACACTCTATGTACTTTCTTTTCATCTAGTTAGGAGAGATATCATTAGTGTTTGGTATCAAAAAAATATGTCCTAATACATTTTCTTTTCCTAATAGCTGCTATATTTGTAGTTGCTACATGAAGACCTAGAGCAGAAATCTATTTCATTTTAGATTTATTTAACTTTATAGTATAAACATTTCAGTATTAGCATTCATTCTTCCAAATTCAATTTCAGGTACAAATTATTGTCCAGTATAAATATACAGGCCAGGAACTTGTACATGTCATAGTACGTCTTTTCAACCTTGAAAACCACCGAACACATTGTTAGAGTTCCCACATTCAAAATATATTTAAATATTTGAAGTATATCTGTAATTACATATTTGACAACAAGGTTATATAGTTAAATTAAATAATTTGTGAGACTGTTTCCATCCTAAAACCAATAAACATACATCAACATAGTTTAAAATGCCATAAAAACCTTTTAATTTTATTTTCCTCTAATTACATATAACACATACACATAAATAAGTATATGTACATATATATGAAGTCACTGGAGTGACAATACTCCCCTTAGGAATCATATACTGAAAAAAATCCAATGCAGAATGTCCAAAAGAATAAAAAAACAATATGGGTTTGTTGTCTCCTAGAAGTTGAAAATAAGTCACTATTGTTAAAGGGTTAATTTCACTGATTGAGAATAAGACCACTACCACAATTTAAAGACAAATTTGAAGCAAGCTTTAATTAAATCCTGGCCAGGTGGATCAGATATGGCTAAGTTCATGGGAAATGGTCCTGAGTCATGACTTGCAGTGACTTAAGAAGAAGAACCCATAATACATTGCACTTCTCATCAGGCCCAATCAGGTGCAAGCTTACCTTCTAATGTACCTCCAGTCTACATCCCATCAGGGCAAGCGTATATCCTGATGTGTATTTCTATGAACCTTCTGTCTGCATGTGATCAAGCACATCCTGTGCATGTGGGTCAGCTTGTTCAAGGGAGTGAAAACGTGTGGCTTATTATCTCCCACAAACAACAGCTTCCAGCATTTCAGGAACTATGTGTCCTTGGGCAAGGGATTTCCAGATCAGAGCCATCTCTGTTTCATGGATCTCTAAGGCATAGTAACTAAAGCATAAAATGTAACTTTGACTTTCATAGGAGTCACCATGCACTTCGATATAGGATTCAGATAATTTGAACTAGATCTACCTTGAAATCCCCCTCCCTGATAATTAGCTTTAATATTCCTAGAAGGTGCTGTGCAAGCTTCCAAGAGAAAGAGGAAACTGACAGTCTTACTGGGCTATGACTTCTATGAACCACGACAATTGCCAACTTGGCAAGATATTGCTAAAAGTGTTATATTATACTAAGAGAGATCTTAGTGGTAACCAATAGGTGTCTAGTTGAACTTAAGGTCTGCTCAACAAGGAGGGGAGTCATTTATTGTACTGGAAACACAGCCAGTTACTGAGGCTGGTTCTTAGATCTTAGAAAAGTTACTTAGGTTGGTTCATGGATCTCAGAGGAGAACCTACTTCCCCGAATTTACTAAACTGTCATTAATACTCATCCTTGTACTCACAGATAAAAGTGCATCACATTTCTAGTCAAATACCCTTCCCCTAACAGCAAACAGGGACTGTTACATAAATCACAACTGGTAGAAATGCAGAGAACAACTGATAATGAAGGGCTTACCCCCAATAGACACACGTGCAACACAACTTCTGCATACAAGATTTAGGGAACATCATGGGTGAGGGGACAGAAATGTTTAAGAGTCATTCAACTGACTGATAAGTCTGCTTTGAGATTGTATCTCTAAAAAATGATAGTGAAACTACATACGTGATAACTACTTCAACAATATGGCTGCCTAAACTAGCCCAAATAATGACAATAACATTAAACATGCTCGCATCTAAGGAATGCTGAGAAATGGAGAATAATTAGTCAAATTAGTGTTTCTCAGGGATGATATGATATAGTAGTAATCAATCGATTATATTTATATATTTTTGCAAGACTAAAGCATTTTAACCAGATGTGGATCAGATAGATACAACCAAAGCAAATTTGACATCTAGTATTGAGAGAATTCTTCCAAAGCTCAAAAATTTATAGACTGTATAAATAGAACTATATAAAATACACAGAACTTTTTTATGTAATAAACTATTTACTTGTGGTTTTGTGGCTTCATAGGATTAGAGTTCATGACTATCACAACAGGTGTAATGGCAACAGGCAGACAGGCAGGCATGTCACTGATGAAGTAGCTGAGACCTTGTATCCCATGCACAAGCAACAAGAAGGAGAGGGTGGGCAGTACTGGAATGGTAAATGCTTTTGAAACCTCAAACTCCACTCTCAATGGCACATCTCTGCCTATAGCCATTGAGCCACTTCAACAGCTCCCAGAAAACTAGTTTCTTC
>JAQHUG010000065.1:6377560-6390656 GCA_028555095.1 Dicrostonyx torquatus
ATCGACAGTGGATTAATCAAATCATCAGCAGGTAAGGAGGGCATGAGGGGAGAGAGTGGACTACAGATCGCCACAAATTGAGTAAAGAGAAATTCTTCCTGGACATAGAAGGTAAGCTTTACACTGATTATAGATTTTGGATAAAATCACAAAACATAACCACTGTAGCATTACACCAGCAGTTCATGTCCAAAACTGGATTTTAAAATACACATAGGAGGATATCTGTATAAGGAATTATGGTATAGCAGTAGCTCAAAGTAGATAATAAGATACTCAGTGTGAGTGTGGTCGGATAGCTGCATAATGGTCAGATATCTATAGAATAATGCATCCAGCGATTCACAATGCATATTATTTTCAGAAGTTCCCAGAATATTATTCCAAGTTAAGTAATATTTTTGACCTTGAAAATTTCTAAACACATAGATTTGAAACGATTTTTCCACTACTCAAACTGAAATGAAACCAGAAACAAAAACTGGTACAGAAAAAAAATAAAGCATATGCAGGCTGAAGAACACAGATTTGAAAAAGTAGCAGGAAATTGAAGAAATCAAAAAAGAAACTAAGACATTACTATGAAAATGAAAATGTATTATACTATAATCTATGCAAGAGAGTGGGAATTGGTCAGATTTCAGTCCCTTGAGCTCAGATTGGCTAGATCCCATGCTCAGAGATTGGTTGGTTTTCTGCTTAGTTGGTCAGTGGCAAATTTGGCTGATTTCAGGGTCAGAGTATGTTTCTTTCACTGGCTCTTACAGATTTTTGGCTGTAATTGTAGGGCTAGGACATATATCTTTCACTGGCTTTGATTCTAGGGCTAAAGTGTCTTTCTTTGGCTCTGGTTACAGAACCAAACTTTTTCTTTGGCTCTGGTCAGGGTGTGTTTCTTTGCATGGCCCTTTTCCCCTACATTCCATTTTTCCCTGTAACCATTTTGAACCAGTTTTGGAGGCAAATGGGGTATGATTGCTGAAGGAGGAGGCAGTATTGGGTGAAGACTTTCTTTCCCTGGAGTAGAGACAGAGCCTGGAAAGTACATAGCAGAGCAGGGCTGTAACACTTTCACTCGGGGAAACTTTCTCCCAGCAGAGCAGAGTTTTTACTCTCAGGGGCACCAGAACCCATCTGTAACAATTTCACTGGGGAAGTCCTTCCCTGCTGGAGCAGAGTTGTTACACTGGGGAAACCTTTCCCTAGAACAGGGCTGTAAGCGGCTATGCTTTGACCTTTGGTGTTCCTTGGCTCTTGGTTGCTGTAATGCTTACAATGACATCATGAATTTAGCAGTCAAATGGAAGGAACTTGAAGAAAAATAATCCTGAATGAGGTAACCCAGACCCAGAAAGGCAAAATATGCTATCTTTCACTTATAAGTGGATATTTGCTGTTAAGTAAAAAGTAATCAAGCTACAATTCACAGACCCAGAGAGGTTAGATAAAGAGGAGGGCTCTAGGGAAGATGCGTGGACCCCTGGGAAGGAGAAATTGAAAAGATATTGCAAGTGGACTGCAGGTGAGCGGGGACAGGAGAGAGAGGGATCAGGAGTCTGGGCATTGATGAAAGGAGAGAATGCTGGGAGACACTGCTGAAATTGAGGAGCACTGGGGGCTGTGTAAAAAACCTCCTAATACAGTGGAATCTTCCAGGAATCTCTAAGGGTGACCCTAGTGAGGACTTGTAATGATGGAGGATAAAGAGTCTGAATATGTCATCTTTTGTAGCCAGACAAGGTTTCCAGTATTGGGACTGGGTTGCATCCAGTTGAGTTGGAGACAGAGGGGTCCCATTGAGATCCCTAAACAACCCAGGCTGATGCTACAATGAAAATTGCTCTATTAGACCTGACAGATGGGGGCAGTGGCAATGGATTTTAATGAAAACAAGAACAACTCGTTGAATGTAGAGAGGTCAAGTTAGTGTCTGCATGGAGCCTTTACTCCTATGTTATAGCCTCTTTGGTATGGAACGGTACTCTCTAGGCTACTGAAAGAGAAACCTGGATGCCAACCCAGCCACAAAACCCTCAACTTAAAATGTCCTGCCCACAAGATATGATGGCACAAAGGTGGTACAGATTGTGTGGTAGTGGCCAAGCAATGTCTGCCTTAACTTGAGGCCTTCACTTTTCTTCCTATTGTATTGTCTTGTCCAGTCTTTCTACTAGGGCTTTTACCTTGTCTTATTATATCCTGTTTGGCTTTCATTTCTTGGAGGCCAGCTCTTTTATGGAGAGGAACTTTTAGTCAGGATATATTATATGTAAGAAGAATCTATTTTCCATTAAAAATAGAAAATTTAAAAAATTACTGTTAGTCTTTAAAAATAAAAAAGGTACTTAAAAAAGCCTAAAGGAAGAAGATATAGAAAAATCATACTTCACTGTAATAAAGGCTAATGATGACAAGCCTACAGCCAGTAGAGTACTGAAGAGGATAAAGCAAAATGAATTTCTTTTAATATAAGAATAAAGACAAAGATGTCTTCTTCAATATAGTACTTGAAATCTGGTTTGAAGGATTCAGGCAACAGGAAGAAATAAAAGGGATACTGATATTAAAGCAGTAATTGATATCATTCCTGTTTTTAAGTGACAGGATTTAATATATAGGAAACATCACAGAGTACATAAAAATGCAGAAATGACAAATTAGCAAGATATTAAATCATCATATAGAATTATCACTTTGTTTTTACATTATTAAAGAAATCATTGGCAGAGAAATTATGAAAAAAGAAACCTCATTCACAATAAGCCTCTATGAACTGACTTTAGTCCCCCTCAAAATTCCAATAACATACATTTAAAAAATTTTGTTTCTTTTAATTTTGTGACTATAACATAATTATATCATTTCTCCCTTCCTTTTCCTGACTCAAAACCTCCAATTGAATACTTTCAAATGCATGGTATCTTTTCTCATTACTTTTGTTACATGCATCTATATGTATGTTTATACATATATACTCCTAAATATATTCGGTTCTGTATGTATAATATCACTCATATTTATGTCCTCAGGTCTGACTATTTGATATTGATAAATTCACATGGAAATACAAAATGTCCCAGGTAGCAAAAAATAATATTCTGAGCTAGCAGAATAATGCTAGAGTTGTTCAAGTCACCCCACAGAGTCAAAATATCAAAACAATACAATAGTGTCACAAAAAGACATGCCGATGAATAAAATAAAGCAGAGCATTGAGAGAAGGAAACCAGTGTTTTTGTGTTTGTGTGTGTGTGTGTGTGTGTGTGTGTGTGTGTGTGTGTGTGCGAGAGAGAGACAGAGACAGAGGAAGAGGGACCCATGAAAGTACAATGAGACTAGGAGGGATATTATTTGGAGGGGAGATGAGGTAAGGAAGACAAAATGGAGAAAATGAAGGGATTGAATATGATTAAAGTACATGATGTACTGGAAATAATTGCCTATTGGAATTCCAAACAGACATGCAATGAATAACTGCTAGTAAAACAAACAAGACTACTGCTTAATTTTTAAATATATTCTTATGATTGTTAAATATAGTAGCTTATTATATAACATATGAATTGGTGTTATTTTTCCCTTTTTAATCTGCTTTTAGATTTTATATACCTAATTCTTACTACTGTAATTTTTTACAGATACAATCGGAATTTTTTTTAAGTTTTCTTATAGATGGAAGAGAGCAGCAAATGGAATATGGCCAATTAACTTTCTATAGATCACTATGAGCGCTAGCAGGAGCCGTGAGAAATCTAGTAGGGATAATTCAAGGTAAAAGTCTCAGGACTGAACCCTGGTAATCTCAGACCCCTCGGTGATCTAAGCAACAGATAATTCACCTTCAGAAAAGCCCATTAGAGCGGAGGGCATTTCAGCTTTCCAACTCCTGTGATAGAGCATGTCCTATTGGCATTAAAGAAACATTCTTATTAGCATTCTAAGCAACTACATGCAAATAACCAAAACAATTTGTATGGTTTTATTTTGTTTGTTTTTTTGTTTTTTATTTTGGTTTTGCTTTTGTTTATTTTTTAGGGATCTATCACCCAGCTCCCAAATAAATGCTCAGAGACTTATTCTTACTTATGAATGCCTGGCCTTACCTTGGCTGGCTTGTTTCTAGCCAACTTATCTAAATTAAACTGTTCTGTTTCTCTTTAATGATGTTTTATTCCCACACTCCAGTTTTTTAACCTTTCTTTAATTTTAACATTATATATATATTTCCTTTTTACTCCATGACTGGCTGTGTGGCTGGGTAGCTAGCCCCTGGGGTCCTCCTCTCCTCCTTTTCTCATTCCTCCCCTCTTTCCCAAATCTCTTTCCTATTTATTCTCTCTGCCTGCCAGCCCCACCTATTTCTCGCTCCTGCCAAGCTTCTGACCATTTCTCTCTTTATTAAACCCATGAGGTGTTTTAGGCAGGAAGAGTAACACAGCTTTATAGAGTTAAACAAATACAACATAAAAGAATGCAACACATGTGTGCATCATTAAACAATTATTCCACATCATAAGTGAATGTAACACAACTTAAACTAATATTCCACAACAACAGTTAATCATATTTTGAAAAGTAGGAGGTAGTCTGTGTTCAGCATTATAACACTGAGAAGGTGAGAACACATTCAAGTGTTCTCCGTGTGCTCCTCAAGGATTAGTGGCAAGTACAACAATACACAAAAATTTCCATTCCTTAAAGAGAAGTGCCTTTGAATACTTTTCCGATAATATTCCATACTGTATCACCTTTATTTCTCAAAATTATTTTCTTCCCTTTAAAATAAGTTTATTTTGGCCAGTAAGATGGCTTAACTGATATGAGCGTTTGCTGCTCAAGCCTGATGAGCCAAGTCTAATCCAGGTACCCACTATGGAAAAAATAATTTGGCTCACTAGTGGAAGTCCTCTGACCTCCACACGTGTACCACAGCATGTGTGCATGGGCACACACACACAAATATATGCTGAAAATTATAGGGCATTATTAATTATAAAGAAAAGCGCATTATAATATTTAAAGATTAGTATGTGTTTGGGGAAAATACATAAACATGAAAATGGGCAAAAGAAGGCCTTACTAGATCATTTAATGTTATACTGGGGCATTTTCTAGCAGGTCCCTCTGAGGGCATCTTACTATTTGATAAAATATAATTTTGGTCTACTCACCATGATTAGGACTTGTAATTTGGAAATCACAGGGTGATTTGGAAGAAATAAGTTGTAATAATATGGTTTCCGCTGCTCAATAGAGAAGATAATCATATACATTGTTTTATTTCTGTGTAAGATATCAACGAGCTTTATGTAAAAACAAATACACTTATTACAAATTTCCTTTTTCTTTTTTCAAATTTTCATTTCAAATGTTCTTATCAATCTGAATATCTCACATTTTTCTTGACTCAGTTTTATCGTTCTGTGGATTCCTGTGTTAATAAGTTAAGTAAGTTTAACATGGCTGCACATTTTTATGACTCTTATCTGTATCACAATTTGGGAATCACTTATATGTTTAGACCAATGAACCAAGTTCCAATACTTTTTACCAGTAGTTTATTTTTTCAAATTTCACTTTTGCCTCAGGTTAAGGTACAGGAGTATGAATAAACAAAGATATGTCAACCATCACATCCTGCAGGGGCTGTGAGAAGTATGACCCCTTGCCTTCTCAGGGGCTTTGAAAATTGCATGGTATTAACTCTTTAATGTAAAGATTTAAGAAGTATTCTACCAACTAAATTAACTAAACTGCTCCCTTGGAACAGATCAACTCTGTATCAGAAAGACTGGTCATATTCCCATGGTTTTAGAGGCACTAATAAAACCAAGTTAATATGTTGCATAATTTTGGCAAAAATCATTACAGTTTAGCGAAGGGGACTGTGGCAGAGTCCATATAAGAAAGTGTGCTTGTGTACTCAAATTTAAAGTTCGCAGTTTCTTCTAATTCCACCATGGCCTCACGGCTTCTTGTCACTCAATGACTTGCCATTCTGATTAGCAAGAAGAAACAGGCACATAAAGATTAGCTCATGCCCTTGACTACAGTTAAAGCCATAGGTACATAGTGCCTTCAAAATTATTCGCCCTGGACACGAGCAGTCGATGATTTTTAAGGATAATGCCACTGAGAGCCAAAAACAGTGAAGGAGTAAAGTTAGCCACTGGTAAGTTTTGAGGGAAAATTAAAGATTAAACATAGTAACAGTAATAAAGATCTTGTTCTGAAATTGTTGTGTGTATACCAGCACAAGCTTTTGGTTTGCTTTTTTTTTTTTTAATAATTGGCAGCTGACCCAACATCAGCATGAAGTTAAAGAATAATATCCTTATATATATATATAGATTGCTGGGCAATAAATAATTATGTAAGATGCACTGCCTTACTGGGATATTCTTGGAAATTTTTAAATGTATATAAACCTTGTAAAGTAAGGAGTGGAAAGTCACCCACCTAAAAGAGAATTTCTGTCATTGTATATGCAAATGTCATTCTAAAGATGACAAATATTTCTAAACTAAGAGCTCAAATAAATGTTTTATTGTTGCTCAAATCCTTCAAATTATATCAAAGTATTTCCTTATATTTGGAATTTTGATTCTTAACCAATACTGTGCATGAGAAATATTTGCATATTTGAAAAATATACAGTGTTAAATAGTTCCCCCAAATAAAAGTCTTACACACATACTGTTGGCTACAGTATAGGATACCAGGGCTGCACAAGTAATCATTATGGTTCCATCAGGCCATCTCCCGGACCTGCTCACCATCCTGGGATGCTGCACAGTGTATGGCCATCCTTTTTTCTTTCCTTTTGTTTTAGTTATTTGCTAACATATCACCCATGCTCTGATGATCACAATAATACTTTATCTCTTACTTGCAATTTCTTATTGGAAAATCATAGCCTGTGCTTTAAATGCAGATCTTATATGCCGTTTTTACCACAGATCTCTAATCTCTTCTTTGAATTTTATTCTTCCTTTATATAGCTATTGTTATATTCCTTAGATTTATTTTTCTTGAAGTTAAGCTTAGTTTTCTTAGTTAAGCTCCTAAATTGTGTGTGAGTGGTATATGATATTCTTGGAGGTTGCCTTTATTTTCCTGGAATATTTCTCATCTGTATGTGATATCCTATCTGTGTCTTTATTATAGATTTGGAAATATAAGAATTTTGTCTTTGCCCTTAATTAATGATTTATCTTCATATAGAATTCTTGATTCAAAAGTTTTCGCTTGAAGTTATTTGAAGATATTTTCTCCATTTTTATTCTATTGTAAAGTGTACTGTTGAGGAACGTGACACTTCTCTGTTTCAACTAAAATGATTTTTTTTGTTCTTTAAAAGTCATATTTTCTATATATTTTGTTTTATTAAATTTTCTGCATGATTTCATTATCTTTGCTAAATATTATACTAAATAGTCATAATTTTAATTTACATGTATTCTCTTTACCTTTTAAAGTATACTTTTCTCTCAATCTCTTGCTCATACAAGAGACTTATTCTAACAGCATAATACGTTGTGATCTTATGTTTGAAGAAATGTGTTTCTTGTTGTATTTTCTTAATTGTCATTTCTTCCTCTATGTTCATGTTCATGTCTTTACTTGGAGTGTGCTTTTCCACATTGATGATATTCCTTGGGCATCTAGTGATTTTTATTCTATTCTTTCCAGGTTTAGAACTGAGGGATAGAAAGGCATATGAAAATAGCTTGATGACAGGGCTATCATTTTCTTTAAATAACAGGAGTAGCAGTTCATTAAGATGGACCTGACAAAATGTCACAGAAATTTTCAAACTGTGCTCTGTGCAACTTTTGGTGGCCAGGGAAAGTTGCAAATGTGGACCAACACAAAACCCTAAATTTAAAATACCATGAGCTTTGTTTCTCTGTTTTGTTTCTGTATTGTAACTTGATTGTGCAGACTGCTGGTACGGATTTTTGAAAATGATGAGGTTGTATTGGCTGGTTGTAACCCTAGTCTTTATGATCAGTTACTCTCCTTAAAAGGGGCATTTGTTCCTACTAAGGATTTGTATTTCATGCTGATAAACCACTGTGGAAGAGGCAAGGCAGAAGCTGCATTTGTAGTGCCTCCACTCTTTAATATCAATTAACTTCAGTTCCAGCTTCTTAGCCCACTCCCATCTGAATCCAACCCAGGAGTACCTCTGAGTGATGCAAGAGAATGTCATCTCTCTCTCTTCTCTGTGACTCCCCCAATGTATTCTGTCCCATAACTTCCTCATCTTGCTCAGTTTGTCAGAACATTCCTAATAGAATTTTCCCTTATAAACATTTGTTGAAATCTGTCATTTACTAATAACCTTTCTGCATGGTACTATCTTTGCTGGTAAGGATTTTTTCCTTTTAAAGTCTTTTTTCCCTGTGTTATTATATTAATTAGATCTTAGATGAACAGGAGACTAGTTAGTACACTCAGTGTGCCATCTGGAGTCAGAGATGTCAAGGATTCATGCTCATTTGTGCTTCATAATTTTAACCTGACCTAAAGAAAATCTCCAAATCATTGGCTTTTATAATCACAGTTGACAGATGCATTTAAGATAAATTATTTCAAGTTCCTTGTATCCAATTAATTACAATGAATCTATATTTTTGTATATGAAGAACAAAATAGGTCTGTTTATATTAGATAGGTAAGTGTCAGCCTAAGAAGAAACATCTGTAGGAGGTGTGAAAAATATGATTCTGAAGACTTTAAGCCAGATTCTAGCTGTAGACAACTACAGCTAGTTGTAGAAACTCTCCTCCAATGTCAGTGTAAGTTAGTACTGACAAATACCAACGATGACAATTAGAAATACAGAGCAGATGAGACTGGGCATGTTCAGGGTCACGTGTACTCACTCAAGTGGTTTTTAAACATAAATCAAAGAACCAGCCCACAAATCACAATCCCAGAGAACCTAGACAGCAACGAGGACCCTAGGACATACATAGATCTAATCTACATGGGTAGTAGAAAAAGACAAGATCTCCTGAGTCAATTGGGAGCATGGGGACCTTGGGAGAGGGTTGAAGAAGAGGGGAGAGTCAGGGAGGGGAACAAAGAAAAATGTAGAGCTCATCAAAATCAATTAAAAAAAGAAATACAGAGCAGAGAAAATAACAATGCTAAAGCCTTGTAGCAAATATTTAAATCATTATTTAAATATTTAATATATATTAATTTTTGAGTGAGTAGTATTGAAAAGCTAGGCATTTTTGTCATAAATATTAGAATTCTTTCCTAGAGGTGGCAAATGAAATATTTGAAGACAGAATAAGGAAATGACTGATAACAACTAAAACAGAAATAATATGACTTGGATTGTGTGATTAAGTATCTCTAATTGCCTAGATATTTGGGGCTCCCAGCCTATGTACACTGATCCTGCCCACTAAGCAACTATGTTTTACGTTCTGTACTTGCAAGCTTGTGATAGCTGTTGACTGGGATTCTGGCAAAGTTTTGAATTTAGCCCTTTTGTTATATTAGCTCAGATATGGATAGCGTTCATTCTTAACATCTTTACCTTTCAGGCATAGGATGGAGATCACGGTAAAAGATCCAGTAAAACAAATGGGCTTCGCTAGCATGTCCAGCATTTCCATGCTAGGATATAAATCAGGCTTACATGTAACAAAGCGTAGGGTATTAGTTTCCCAACAGTCACTATCCTATTTGAAACTCTCATCCCCATTGTCTTCTGCTTTTCCCTATGCATCAGTTCCCCCAACACATCCAGTATGTTATAAACTGTTCAGAGCAACATACAGTACAGTTTTATAAGAATGGAGACACCTTAGCCGGGCGGTAGTGGCGCATGCCTTTAATACCAGCACTCGGGAGGCAGAGGCAGGCGGATCTTTGTGAGTTCAAGACCAGCATGGTCTGCAAGAGCTGGTTCCAGTGCAGGCTCCAAAACTATAGAGGAAACCCTGTCTCGAAAAAAAAAACAACAACAAAAGCAAACAAACAAAAAGAATGGAGATACCTTAGTTGCGATCCCTTACAAATTTTCTCTTCAATCTGCTGACTCTTCACCTCAATAGAAATGAAATAAGCACAAAATCTAGAGAGACAGACTCCATTGTCGGTACACTGTGCCCTTTCATGGAGACATTTCTCTTCAGTTTGAAGAGAGAAGAAAGCGATATTGTGGGAAGTGGTGATGTTTGCTACTGGTCCTTTGCCAAAGGCAAGAGAACCCTTTCTATATTTATAAACCACATGTCTGGAAATTGTATCTCATAGTCTATTGCTCAATGCTTATGTTTTCTTTAGGATGTGACTTAATTTGAAAAGACCACTCTCAGATACTTAACTGAGAAAAAAAAAAGCTAAGGGTTAAATTTCCCTTTAAAAAATTGAGAATCTTTATTTTACTGGCAACAAAACCTGGCCCAGAATACCTTTGCAACACAAATCTTATTGAAGACTGGAGAATAGGTTGTTGGTTGGTTATCCCATATTCCAGAAAGAGAAAACAGATCCAACTTAAGTCTTTCTCTGTATGTATGACCAACCAACAATTACCAAAACAAACAAACAAACAAAAACTAGCTTTCCTAACTACTAAATAAGACTTGGACCCAATAGTGGAAGCATCTACATTTATGGCAGGCTCTTTCTATTCAGAAACTGCCATAAACTCTCCACACACATAGTTTATATTTTGCTGTCTTTGGGATCTCATGAGAGGTAAATACACAAGAAAGGGTATAATATCTGTAATAACTACCCACAGCTACCTGACAAGTTACCTCAAAACGTGGTAGCTTAAGGGCGGTATTCATTGTTTTGAAGTGAATTCAAAGCCAGAGCAAGCTTAGCTGGGCCCTTCAGCTCTCCTAGCTCTTCTCTCAAAAGGCTGCAATGAAGTTGTTGGATTCAGTTGCCATTTTAGCTCCAACTGGGCAAAGATCCACATAGATACTTCGTTATCTGGAGATTTTCAATATTCAATGTCTCATAAATGGATGAATTGAAGACCTCACTTTCCCACCAGATACTAGCCAAAGACCCCTCTCTTCATTCCTTGGCATGGAAGTCTTTCAGAGCAGTTAAAAACATGACAATTGGTTTTACCATGTAAACTAGATGGAAGACATTTCTTTTTCAAGGTAAACCCAGAAAGAAGTAGTCATATACGCTTAGCCCTCTACCAATGTCATAAGCAAGTCGCTATGTCCAGCTTACATGTCAGGTGAGAAGATTACACAGTGTCTGAACATCCGGAGGCAGCCATCATTAGGTACTACCCCAGATGTCAGACTTATGACAATGTCCTTAAGAGTCAAGCTGCCAAAGGGGATTAAAGTTGGAATTTAAAGAGGATAAAGCTTAGGAGCTTATTCACAACAGTGACAGAAGCTGCCAAATGCTGGCAAAGACTTCTCCCTCTGACATCATGGCAGCAACCTCAAACTTACCTTTTATAGCCAATCCATCTCCTCTAGCCTCCTACTCAGTTACTCCCTGTCGGAAGCATGGTTCCTCACACCAAAAATAAAGGGGATCAAGTCAGAGTTTCCAAGCTTCTTCCACTTTTCCCTTTGTAGTCTGATTTCCGAGAAGCTATTCCTGTCTGAGGGAAGGAAATACCTTTGCTGCTACCTGGCTGAATTCTCAAGGATTTTACTGCTCATTTATCTTTTGTCATGTGCGTTCATTGCAGCACCTCTGATGGTCTCTTTCAGGACATGTCAGTTTTCTGTTTCTCTCCCATTTGCCCTTTGTCTCCTTCAGATACTTCCCATTGATTTCCAACTAAGTTTTTTTTTCCATAATATACTTAGATGTGTCTCAAAAAGGCAGCGAACACTTGACAATGTGATCCATTTGTAGTTAAATTCAATTTTTCTTCTTAGAACTCAGCTGAAATTCCTTTCTGCATCATTTAGTACTTTTGACTATGCCACCTTTTAGTGAGATTGGTCTGCCCCTCTATCCACCGTTTCTCTGTATTTTTAGGACTAGAATGTGAGTCCCCTTCCAGAACAATCATTTTTAGTGTTCTAGTCTGGCCAAAACAGACTGTATTTTTATTTGTAATGGTGAGGACATCACCATCAAAACTGAGAGCACATAGGAAAGAAGACTTTTGTTGCACTCTGGGAAACCCATTTCATGGACCTACAACAGAAGGCATAAACCTCAGAGGATCTGCACCTCCACAGTGCAGATTCACCACTGGTTCAACACTAGTGGTGAGGTGGGAAGAAAGTAAAATAACAAGCAAAATGAAGGCTGGGAAGTTAGCAAGGGATTGTGTTATTAGCAACATCATCTATGTCGGGTTCATGAAAAAGCACACTAAGGATTTTATCAACACCCAGGACAGAATCAATAAGATGAGCTCAATGAATAACTTGAAAATATCCATATTGCTTCTTTGATATCATTTCACTTTTCATTGCTTGTTCAATCATGTTTACCACACATACTTTACATATAACCCATTTCTAGAATTGATTTCATTCAAGTCAACCTTTAGTAAATAAATAAATAAATTGTTTGCGCTAATTCGAAACCAAAGAAACCTTAGGAGTTGAAAACAATACTTGTTTAAAGTAAGAAGCATAATAAGTTGGATAAGTATACCAAGGAAAAATGAAATTATTGACACAAATATCATCAGGAGCAAAAAGAAATCAGGGACAAAGCAGGTGCTCTACAGAGCAAGTAGTGCAGTTAGCTAGTAAAGCCACTGTGGAGATTTCAACATAAATACATTGGAGATAAAAGAAAAGAAAATAAAACATCTAGCTAAAAATAGGGAACCCAAAATAGTCAGGGTAACATGCACCAGTAATCACAGAACTTGGGAGGCTGAGGCAGGAGGATAACAGGCTCTAAGCTAGGCAGAACTACTTCAGGAAACTCTAACAAAGGGAAACAAAGAGTAAAAAAGATGAAGTGGAACCAAGAAACATAAACAGCTGAAATACATTTTAATGATGTAATTGATTATTTTCAATGTGAATTTCTTAAATATACAAAATTAATAGCAGAGATTGTCAGAGCAGATTGATAAAAATACTAGCAAATTGAATCCAAGAACACATCA
>JAQHUG010000065.1:6401284-6412507 GCA_028555095.1 Dicrostonyx torquatus
GGATTTTGTCTGGCTTAAACTTGTGCAGGTATTGTGAATGTTTTCAGTGTCTATGAGTCCACACCTGTGTCAGCCCTATTGTGTCTGGAAGAAGCTGTTTCCTTGGAGTCGTCCATCACCTGTGTTTCTTACAATTTTCCTACCTTCTTTTTTTTTTTTGCATAGATAATCAAATGGTATTATCAATGATTTCTAATTAAAAACAAAGTTTTCATTTTGAAAATTCAACCCAGTCTCTGATGCACAAGTCTGGTAGCATCTCTGAGATCTATGACTTAGAAATCCTTTTGTTCTTTATCAAAACATATGCCTCAGTACATTAAACATGATTGAGAGTTATGCAGCTTTTACAATTTTACATCATTTGATCACAATCTGTAATGAAATATACTGCAATTTAAGCCAGGAGACACCCATTAATCTCTAAAACAGTGACGACTGACGTCTAATAAAAATGTGTTACATGAAACACATGACTTAACTGTACCTCCAAAGCTCCCTGCCACTTCTATTCTTCTATTCTCCTATGTGTCTCCTTTTGTAAAGTCAACCCACCGGTTGCTTTTCTTTTGCTGGCCCATAAGACTGATGGTTTATTTCTACTTTGTCTTTTTAAGTGATGATCAAGTCATATTTTTTTTTAAAAAAAATAGCTTCATTGATTCTTTGGGAGTTTCACATCATGCACCCCTTTGCTTGCCTCCGCATCCCCTGTGTCCTTCCCTCACCTCTACAGTGCCCCTCCCAGGGAAAAAAAAAAGTAAGCAACCAAAAAAAAAAAACACCAACAAGAAAACAAACTAAAAAAAAAAATCTTCTGCCTCCCTTTTTTCCTGCCTCTCCAACACCTCTTCATTCTTCCTGGTGGGACTGGGGGCCTCAAAAAAAAAATCTTCTGCCTCTCTTTTTTCCTGCCTCTCCAACACCTCTTCATTCTTCCTGGTGGGACTGGGGGCCTCAGTGTGTAATGTAGTACACCTTTTTATCCTATCAATTTTACTAGCAAATGTTTATTGGAATGGATCACTTGTTCTGGTTCAAGGTCTCTGTTTTCTGGTGCGCCATTATCACTGGCTTCTCATGTAGTAATAGGTGCAGGCTGTGTCCCGCCCGGCTCCCGGTGCTGTCAGACTAGCTTACATTCGAAATAACTACACAAAAATTGTATTCATTTAAATTACTGCCTGGCCCATTATCTCTAGCCTTTGCTTGGCTAACGCTTACATCTGATTCAGCCCATTTCTAAAAGTCTGTGTGTCACCACGAGGTGGTGGCTTACGGGACGATTCTAACGTACGTCCATCTCAGGTAGGAGCATCATGGTGTCTCTCGTCTTCCCTTCTCCCCAGCCTTCTGTTCTGTCTACTCTGCCTACCTAAAGGCTCTGTCCTATCCTACAGGCCAAGGCAGTTTCTTTATTAACCAATGAAAGCACAGAAATACAAAAGAACCCTAATACATCATCCTCACCCTGGAATATCCTGTGGCCACCCCAAGGCTTGGAGGTCCTCCAGATACTGTTCTACAGGAACAGTCCCTTCATGAGCTCCAGCAGGTCCTAGATGGGGTAGTTGCTAGGGTGGGTCAACCCATGGCGAGGCTGTGGGCCCGGATGGTAGCTGAACTGGTCTGTCCATGCCACTATAGCTAGGGGGTGGAGTCAGCTTCCCTACACCCGTGCCCTCAGGGTAAGTTCACTCTCACTTGTGGTGAAGGTTGAGGCCATCACTAAGAGTGCAAGGACAGCTCTCTTGCTAAAGTATTCAGAGAGAGGCAAGGCCAGCGCTCCTAGGGCCAGCGAAGGGCAGGCTGGCCCAGCATGGCCCTCTGATTTCATCTCTCATAGTTTCTTCTGAGGTGACATGGGTCACAGACATCAACACAAACCCCAGTTTGGCTGTCGGCAGCAGCTTGGGCCAGGTAACATCCTGGCTCTGGGTAAAAGCAATAGACACTCAGATTGGGATGGTTCTGATGGCTGGCTGCATGGCTACCGGACACCACCAAAGCTTCAGGCTGCTGCCCCAGCCCTGGGTTTCTATGTGACCTTTGGCAGCAATAACGGACTCGGACTTAAGCACAGATCACAGCTGCAGTAGGACCACAGCACCTGGATCTGAATTTTACCACTGTCCCAGCTACCGTACATCTGTCAGACACCAACATTTCCCCGTATCGCATGACCTTCGGTGGTATCAGGAGCCTCAGACATCAGCACAGACCCTAGCTGCAGTAGGACCATGAACCCAGACCTGGCCCGCAACTGTAGCTGTGACCCAGATGCCACCATGGCAATAAGTAGCACCACTCAGATCTGGATGCATCCTAGCCCTTGAACACCATGTTGGATTCAGGCGACTGATCTGACACTGGGCATGCTCATGGCTCTCAGTAGCTAAAGCAGCCACATATGTCAATCTAGACCCTGACCGTTATAGGGCCACTGATCCAAACATGGCCCTCATGATCAAGCTGGGCCCAGAAGACATCATGTCCCTGCGTGGCAGCATAGGCCATGCAGATCTGTATGGCTCCTGCTGTGGCATGGCCCCCAGACTCCAAACAAGCCACAGACTCCAGCCCAGATCCTGGGCTTCTGTGTAGGCTCCAGTGGTAACCTGGGCTACACACTTAAATAGACACCCCACCAAACGTGGCCCCAGGCAGCAGCTCAGCCTGGTCAACATCTTAGTTCCAGGAGTAGCCTTGGAGACTCAGATCAGGATGGCTCTGGCAGCAGTATATTCCCTGGACACCAAGACCACAGATTGTGGCCCAGACCTGAGGCTTCACATGACCTTTGGTGGCAACATGGGCCAAGGACATCAACATAACCTCAGCTGAGGTAAGACCATGGGCCCAGAGATGGTCCTCGGCAGCAGTGTGGGCCTGTCTGTTACCATGGTTCCAGGTGGCAGCTAAGGCCACACAAATTGGCATGGCCCCCAGCAGCAGGTGGCCCCAGGAGGTAGCCAAGACCACTGGAATCAGCATGGCACTGGATAGACATGGCACAGGAGCCAAGGACATCAACACAGAAACTGACTACTGTAGGACCATGGACCTGGACCTGGTCCTTGGCAACATCCCGGTTGGTACATCACTATAGCCCCAGGTGGCAAGCAGATCTCCAACATCAGCCCACTCTTCAACATCTTCATTTCTTCCTTTCTGCAACCTTCTACAGCACATAAACCATTCAGCTTCCCTTCATCACCCACTTCTCCACCACATATTTCCTTATCATAATGTGGTCTACCCGCTCCATGATGCTAGGAGCCTTGGATGTCTTTCCCCCAGCCTGGGTACTGAGGATCCTACATGGCTAGCCCTGTCTGAGTAAAACCACATCAGGTGGGATGTGATTGTTTGTCTGCCAGCAGGGCCTTGAGGACTCTTGCTGGCCAGCTGGTGATCTGGGAACTTAATATAAAAGAGCTCAGCAATTTTAGGCAACTATTCCGTTCAATCACCCCTTAATAACAAGGAACTCTCTGCATGAGGAGGCCATGTCATGCCACTACAGTCAAGCTTTCCTGCTTGTATTTTGAGTCATACACTCAAGGTTAAATTCACCGCATATTTTAGAAATTTGCCTAACTTCTTGGCCTCCCGTTTTTCTTTAAATATTGTTTCTTGTCTCCTAGCTTTCTAGTCTTGCCCATTTTCTAGTCTTGGACGAGCTGTTCCTTTTTATAAAATATCATTCAGATGTTTAGTTATTTTTATATCTGTTTCTTTTCATTTCTTCTTTTAAAAATGTATCAATACATATATAGAAAGCTTTTATGTATATTGTTCTGTATAATATATAATATATCCATTCTAATTTCCACTTTCCAATATGTTGATCTGTCTTTAATTCATTCATTTGGTCTTTTCCAATAGTTCCCTCTAGTCATTGTTCCACTAACACTAATCTCAACCTAACGTTAAGTATCCAGCACATTTATCTTCTTAATATAAAAATCACTTCACTTTTCTTCAGTTTCCAAGACTATAATAACCAGCAGTAAATGTTCACTAGAACCAAGGATGCAAGTTTTAGGCACACTTGCAAGGAATTAAGATGGGTTTCTGAGAACATTTGTGAGGAACTCTCTTGGTTTTTTAAACCAATGTAGTAAGAGCCTACTAGATTGTGGGCAGGACGATTGCCTGGTTGAGGGACCAGGGACTGTGAGGAAGGGCGAGGGAAAGGGGCACAAGGATGTGCTAATTCACTGCTCTCTGTCATTGACTGTGGATGTAATATGACCTGCTGCTTTCATCCCTGCTGCCCTGCCTTCCCTACAAACTGAGACTAAAACCTATTAGTGGAAACCAAATAAACCCTCACTTCATCAAGTTGCTCCTACTGTGGCTCCTCAATCGCAAATGAGTTAAGACTGTGCCATATCCCAAATGCTTAAAATCAAAACCCACACTCACTGATCTAATACTCAGGGCTATATGCAATCTGACCCAAACTCCTTGCTAGTATTTCAGTGTAACTGATGATGGTCTTACTGAAGATGGCTTCCTCTTTTCTGCCTGTATTCTTTGTCATTCTACTCTCTGCCCTTCCCTTACAAGTCTTGGCAGAGATCTGCTTTTCTAGAAGTCTGTCCTTTAAACTTTCAAGCATTATGTTTGCCTTTCATGCGTCACACCATGGTCCCTTCTCAATCTTTCATGGTGTAGATAAAGATCTCAAAGCCATTCATATACACAACACTGATATGCACTGATATGTACATAATGATAATAACATGAATAATGCTAAACCTTATCAAACAACTGTATTTTCACAATATTTATTGGGGGACACAAACATCGACTTCCATGTTGCCTGTGACTGTTTCTGTGCTACAGTAATAGCACTGACAACTATACTATATGGTCCCCAAATCCTATTTTATCTACTATCTAGTTCCACAAAGAAAAGATTGTTGAAACATGATAGAATATATGAAAGAAAAGCATGGAAAAAATAAACTTTGTTTGGATGCCCAGAGGGAGTTCAAAACAGATTCCAATCTGGTATACTGCTCCCATTCTATCACTGCCTTCTCATTACTGCCAGCGGGAGTCCCAGGTCTGCGAGGAAGAGGACATTCGGCTAAGTCATGTGGATTGTTGAATTAGTGAAGTATCCCTCAGGATCATGCCTGCTTAAAGGCATATGCTGAGATATACATAACATCTTACAGTTAACAGCTAGTACATCTGATTCTCACAAAGAGCCACCGAAAAGATGCAGCTGCCAGCCAATGAGAGCAAACAGATTTCCATTGACACTCAGGGAGTGATGACCATCCTAATGGCAACATGAAACTTCACCATAGACTGTTAGATGACATCTCAACAGGAAAGCTCCCCCTCTAGATGCCAAAAGTGCATCTAGCTATCTCATGTTGTTAAAATCAATTGATTTTGGTAATTTAAAGATTAAAAAAACTACTCCAAGTGAAAAATTAAAATAGTACTTTTTACATGAGAACTGGAATAGTTATATTTGTATTATTCTATTCATAATTCCTTGAGTTTCTTCATATATGTATTTATACAGCTAGCAAATCTAAAATTTCTGAAACTAATGTATATTTAAATTTGAATTCTGGGTGAGAACGGAATAGATTATTTTGAGTTATTCTAGCCACATATAATTTTATATTCATGAATTAAACATTGAAGTTTACTTAGGAGCCTCTATATTCCAAGCATAATAAAGATAGTATACATTAAAGATATCTGTGATAGAATGACGTAGTATAAAGAGCCCTAGATTTCTAGCAGCCAGAACCATGCTTGACTCTACCTTTCCAGACTGACTAAGCTTATTTAATGTCTTTGGTGTACAATTTGCCTTTAAAAAGCAAATACTGTGGTGTTTTCATCAGTAAATTCTTTACCAGAATTACTTATGATAGCTGCTCTTGTCTGTCTGTCATTTTAGGCTCTTTCTGCCAGGAGCTAGAAATGTCCTCTGACTGTAGGATTGATGACCAGACCCAATAATAGTCAATTACAAAGACTGCATCCACCTGGTACATTTAGATCTAAGTTTGAAAATGAGAATTGTTCCCAAGATATTTTACAGAGGTTAATGTCTCTTTGCCTCTTTGTTCATAGAAAAGAAGAGGAGCAAATATAGGAATATGATAAAAGTGTCCTACCAAGTATAGAAAGACTACTTGTCTAAGAGAGGCCAAGAAAGCTGTAACTTTGGACCTCTAGTTCTTAGGTCACTAGGGATATTTTATCACAGTCCTTACAATGCCGGCTAATGCTTCATTACTTGGAACTAGGATCTTAATACAATATGAAACAGTGAGCATAAGCACAAAAGAAATATGCAATAGATGCTGGTTACCTTCTCACACCTCTGGGTAAAGGGAATTAGATGAGCTTTTGTTGTTCCTGTCATCACCATGCCCCTGTTTTGGTGTTTTCTGTTGCTGCAAAAAGGAACCTTTCTTGTTCTTTATTCTTAACACTGGAAGCAGCATCTGATACATTCTAGGTAAACAGTAAATAAGAATATTCATGTGAGACAGTGCAGCTTGCTGCCAAGCCTGATGGCCTGAGTTCAGTCCCTGAGACTGGTATAGTGGAAGGAGAGGGTCCATTCCAAAGGCTGTCTTCTGACCTTTGCATGAGTTCTGTAGTACTAGCATGCCCCCTTCCCAATCAATAAATAAGTCTACTAAGGAACAAATGCTTGATTAACTATCTATAATACCAGTACCATAACAGACCACTACAGATGTTTAAATAAAATTATATTAACTGAATTTTATAATAACTGCAGCTGAAAATGTAAATATAAGCACTCAAGAAAAGGATAATTAAAGTGTTACCATTGCAAATGTATAAAGGGCTACCCACTTTCAAGTATTTCAAGAAATAAAACATGTCAATGCTTTCCTTTTGTCCATGATATTAAAGGAAATTTGACCCTAACAATCTCCTTACCAAAGGTTGCAATGCTCTGGTAATGATAACCACAGGGATGCTTTGTTTTTCAACAGAAATACACAAGAGTGCCTGGACACTGATGCCAAAAGCTTTGTCCACAGCCCACTATGCCAATGAGTTACTTGAGATCCTACTGTGCTGCAAGGCCTCTTGTACTTCCTTGCCCACTATGATCTCTTGGATTTTTTTTTCTGGAGCTGTTTGTACAAAGCTTACTTATTAATAACTTTCAGGTTAGACTAATACTATTTTTGCCTTCATGCCAAATTATATTATTCTATATCTTGATCTCCCTAGAGTCTAGACTGCATACCAGGTCATGCCTCTCCTAGATACAGCATAATTTGGCTAGAGTATCTGATTAATCACATAAATTCTTTCTCTTTTCAATTCTGATAGTGTATCTCCATATAGGAAAACACCTTATCAAATTTTCCTTTAACCTATTTTCTTCCAATTCTTAAGGGATTGTGAAACCTGCTTGTTGAGCTAGACCTTCATATATGTTGCATCATCTCTACCCAAAGCACAAAAGAAATTTATGAAGGGGCAGTTTCTTTTTAAAAAATTACTATTCTACATTAACCTAACATTTGAATTAGATGATACAAGATGGTGTTGATAAAAGACAGAAATAAAAGACAGACAGGTTGCAGATGGAGCTCCATAATAAAGAACTTATCTAGCAAGTGAGAGGCAAAGGGGGAAAAGGGAAGAAAGGGATTATAAAAAAGAAGGAGAATGAACCCAGTGAAACTCAACAGAATTTTGCATTGGATCATGAGTTAGTTGTGTATTTATTTGGAAGAAAATGTACCTCTCAGTATGTATTACCCTTAGGGTATATATGGCTTTAAGGATAATCATCAGTTTAAGTCAATATATCAAGAATATTCTTGATACCTCAAACAGTGAACCAAATATGGACATATTTTTTTTTCAAATAGAGAAAAGCATCACTAGCTGAAAGCTTCCCAAACACAAGAAAAAAATGGCATGAACCCATCACTGTCAAAAAGTGGTGTGAACGGAAAGCATTTTCCATAGACCCAGAGACAATCTGTGTGGGTTTTTTTTTATTATTATTATTCCTAGTTTGACATAGCTGAATGCTTGCAGGTGTCATCCAGTTTAATACTTTCCTCAAACACTTCTTTAGCTAGAGATAACTGACAACCACTGTCAGTCCATTTATTTTCATGTCAGCTGGTGACGAGCAATTACTGACACATTAATCTGGTGTTGCTCTCTCAGGTCTAGCCCTTCACTGAGTTTCAACAGCATGTGAGCAAGATGCACTACATGTGGGCTGCCTGTGACAAAACAGAATCTGAAGAACTAGAATGAACGGAAGGAGAGTCTAGTCTTTGTTCCATAATTTACTAGCACCATAAGATATTAGCATTAACAGATTTGATGCCTATTTCAAGAGAAATATATTTCTGACAAAGCAAGATTTTTTTCTCTCTCTTAGAGGCAGGCTGATATACCTTTCACTAGTGGGAAACATGAATCAATGCACTTATAAATAAATCACATATTAATACAGATAATCCATCTACAAAGTCATGCTTTCTAGAGAAATTTCATTTGAAATAGAAACAAATATCATGCCCAGACATATAGAAATTTTCTAAACAAGCCAGTGAAATACAGTATTCCCAATAATTTTCATTGTTTCCGTTGGTTAATTTGCTACAAAAATGAAATTAAAATATTTAGCTCAAAAGTTATGTACTATTTCTGAAATTGTCTGAACCTTAAATTCTCATTACCCTACCATCCTAGTGTTTCCTTTACAAACCTTTTATTATAGTTATCAGTTTATAAGATCAGATTTATCCTAAATAACTTTATTCTTTTTATAACATATATATAAGATGAATCACTGAAGAATTAAATGTATTATATTCTACATAAAGAATAGTGTTTAATAGTTTGATATTTGATATTAATGTTGTTCTTTAAAATATAAATGATTTAATTTGCTAATGATAAAAATTATAATTGTCACTCAATCCTCATTTTTGAATACACAAAAACATGATGAGATGCATATTGTTAAATATACATGCTATTGAATGTTATTTGGCTCTTGCTTCAGAAATTGCAATGAAGAAACAAAACCATAGAATTACTCTCTCATTAACATGATTGCAACAATCTTAAACTCATGCCATGCAAAATTTGCACATGTTGCAAAAACTTGCAAAACAAGTTTGAAAACAAAAATACTAATCTGCAAAAATTTTCTAGCTTTCTAGATTGATGATCACAGCATTATATATTTTTAAAGAATTTCCTTAAGAGCAACTAGCTGTAAAATCTATGAGCCATGCAACTGCAAATTTGTTAATCTATGGCATAGCAGAAACTGCATTATTAACAACTTTCCATGCTATTACACCTAAGGTTTCTGTGGATTGTTGACATTCAGCATGAGATTTGACTATAATTTACATGATGACAATAGAAAATAACAAGGAACCTTTTAATACAGTCATGGTTTAAGATTCACTGTGTGTGTTTATTCTTTACTACCCATATCTTTAAATAAATTTGTGTTTAAAGCACTTTCTTTGTCCAGGCAAAGTTGAGTATTTGCTGCTTGGCAACATTTCCACAGACTTCTGATTGTTACTAAACTTTAAGTATCATTTATACAACAGCAGGGGAAAGTGCAGAGACATTTTCAAAATATTTGCATTGCAAGTATTGCTTGCCATATGTATTTGACTCAAGAGGTTATAAATGCCCTTCTATACTTCTATATTTTTGACATGCATTTTGCTTGTCACTAAAAGCAAAGCCTTTCTGTCTTATTTTAGTACAACTTTAACACATTAAAGGGTGAGTATTCTTGTAAAATGAATATCTGGTCACCATGAGTTTTTCACTTGTGTGTTTTAAAGTAAACTTTAACTTAATCTTGTTTTAGGAGGGCATTTTATTATCTTAAACTTTGAAAGCTTCAGGATCAGAATTTAGGTTGCACCTAATAATTTCTCTATGTACAACTAGAAGATAGTATTTCACAGTCTGACATGAAGCATATGTTTTCAGCATGAACTGCTGAACATCACTAGAAGGAAGCAGAATGTAAAGTATATGCTCTCTTCAAAGACCTCAGTCTGCTGCATATTGTCTGCCAACAAAATCATACTAAGGAAGGCCCAGAGCAGAAGCACAAACCACTTGAGCATACCCCCAGCTCATGAGCAAGAAAATGAACACTAACCACTGAATGGAAACTGTTCGTATAAGATCATGCTGGAAACACAGAGATCTAGCCCAAAATTACCTTCTTAAGCTATTCTTGAAAAAATAGCATCTCACCCACAGTAGTGGCAACTCTTGAGCATTAGCTTCAGGAAAATAATTATGGCATATGGATGAGTTCTCTGTCCAAGGAATGTATTTTTCTTTCTCTAGTTACTGACTCAAGTATTAATGGAAATAATAATCTCAACTAAAGAGATCATATGTCTACACAGATATCCATAATAAACAACAGAAGGATAACATTATAGAATAAATGTTATGAGTATTTCTGTTCACAGTGAGAGAAGGAAGGCACAAGAGTTTATGAGTTTTTCTACTCATTAGGAATTTTAAGTATGGTGAGGCAGTGACAGGAAGTTCTTTGGTTAAAATTCAAACCTAGAAAAAATTCTATTTGACTCATGGCTCTGTGAAATAAGTTATTCCCTCTAAGATATCGCTCAATAACCATGACAAGTACCTGGCAGATGGTCCAATATTTGAGCACGCTTATTTCCAGTAGAAATTTAGGTCCAAAGTTATAACCTCAAGTTTTACTTTTTCAGTCCTTTTAATCTAAGCTATCTATTTTCTTCAATTTATAAAAGAATAGTGTGTATCTATAAATTTTCTTAGAATTTACTTCATTTTAAAAGTCACAACCACCAGCAAAATCCAAAAAGGGAAACACACATAAACACAAATCATCACAACTACCGCCACCATCATCACTACCACCATCAAAAACAACAACAAAAATAACAGGAAAATAATAGAAATCAACAATCATCAAACATTAGTGTCTCTCAATATCAGGGGTCTGATATTCCCTAATAAACCATAGAGACTAAGAAAAGGATGTGAAAAGTAGATCCATCCTTCTGCTGCATCCAAGAAACACACCTCAGCATCAAGGATAAACATTACCTTATAGTAAAGAGCTGGAAAAAGCTATTCCAAACAAGCTGGCATAGTCATTTTACTGTCCAACAAACTAGACTC
>JAQHUG010000065.1:6443582-6454815 GCA_028555095.1 Dicrostonyx torquatus
CACTGGGACCTATCTCTTCTGCATGTATTTGCTTTTTGGGAACTTATTCTATATGGATGCACATCTTCCTCGACCGAGATGGAGGGGGGAAGGCCTTGGGCTTCCCATAGGGCAGGGTATCCTGCACCATCTTAGGAAGCAGGGGGAGGGCGGTGGAGTAGTGGGGGAGCGGGAGGGCCGGGAACAAGGGGAGTAAATGTAAATTTTTCTTTTAACAATAAAAAAAAGATTGAAAGCATCAATCTTAATTTGATTTTTCTTGTTGAACATATTGTATCAACACCATCGTGTGGCTTTCATTTCACAAGACAGTTAATAGTGCTGAAAAATGCACAAACCTGTGTTCTCATCAAAGCAAAATTAGGAATTGTGTTACCCATTTATAACTGTTCCCTCACTGGCCCTGGTAGCATAATTCCATGATGCAGTGATATGAATGCCCTGTAAACAATTTAAATTTTTATATAGTCTCAAAATCTTTACAGAATCAATTTTTTTAGGCTAATGTCACTTAGGTTCTTAAGAGTCCCCACAACAAGACACTATAAGTTTCATCTTATGAGGCACTGAAAATACCTGAAAGTCTCGGAAAGTTATTGTCTGTTTAGAATTTTATAAGAGATTTTTCATTCACAATGTCAAGGATGCCAAGTCGTGTGCTATAGAGACCCGCAGAGTCTGTTTCTTAAGGACAACTGTCTAAAGAAATACGCTTTCCAAACCTGCGAACAAATGACCTCACTAACAATCCACTTCAGAAAACAAGCACGCATTACTTAAGACACTTCTCCTAAGATTTTAGAACTACTCTGTAAATATACCTTAAAATTGTTCTTTTCATTAGAGCAATGAATTGACTTGAAAGGGACTGATAGACAGCTGAGGCAGAGGAACAGAATAGCCTGCATTCAGATGCCTGAAATCATGATGGGACCCATGCTACTCTGAGGTTCTGATTTGCTGAAGCAAAGGCTCCCTGAAGCTGGTAATATTGCCGAATTATCAGTTACATACAGATGCCTATTATTTCCATGCTACATTCTTAATATCAAAACTAGCTTCTAAAAATAGTTACATGAAAATCCTTGGTTTCAATATCCATCTATCTCATTTTCCAGCAAAGAAACACATGCACTTTCTGTAGCTGTCTGATTCACAGTGACCGACAAAGGCTTTATTTTCCATCCAGGAAATGTGGATAGGCTTCCAGATTCTGTGATCAGCCTGTTCTCTATTCCTCACCTGGCCAGGAAGTACGGGCTATTACACTCATCCGCATGACCAAGACTCCTCATGTGTACTAACTAATCTACATTAGCTGTGCTGCCTAATACGTGATCTTTTGATTCTGAATCTCATATTCCTTGTCAGCATAACTATTTGAGGAGAAGTATTTTTACAATTGTGCTTATTCAAGTTATAAACATATATTAGTGGTAACATGTCAAATGGTAAAAGTTACTACAAACCTTAAATTTTTACATTTTGTAACCAGATGATAATACTTTTATTACATCATAACTATGATAATGTTCATATATATACATATATGTTGGTGTGTCTTTTAAAATATGTATCTATGCATATGTGTAAATAGATGTATAGTTATCAAAATTCACAGAGTTAATTGAAATGATTTTCAGCTAAATATTAGTAGACCTGCTCATTATCATGGTTAATATTTGTAGCAGATGGAGATAGATAACAAAGGTTATAAAACATTATTAATCATTTTATAATATGTTTAGTTTTCTTATATCCTGATCTTAAAAAGCAATATCCCTGAACAAAATATGCCACTTAATGTTTAGAAATGCGTAAATTTTTGCTACATATTGTCTGAAGATATATAAATTTAAAAATAATTAAATATATTGATCCTAGCTTAAGGAATATTAGCTTATTCTTCAAATATTAATGATATTCTATTATGTTAATCTCAGCCACATATGTGATATTTCTTTTACTATATTTGTTACAATGGTCAATAATTCATGGATTTCTATACTTTGAAAAGCGATAAGGGAAGAATTCAACCACCATCATAAATGCATGAATTATGTGGTATAATCCAAATGCAGTAAAATTGCAGGAAGTCACTGAAATAACCTAGTTTTGAAAAATCAAGATATACTTTATTTGCAGGCTAAGAGTAAAATGAACTATGAAAAGTTTAGTTTTATACAGTTGTATTTGGTTCCATTTTCCTAAGATCTTCTATTCATGAAAGGATGCTAGATAATTATTCCTTTCTTTGCTTAGTGATATTTGCTTGCATAGTAATGGCACCTCAACACAATGGACTTTATTTCTTCAGCCAGATTCTCAGCCATTTCAGTTGAAGAATAAAGGAATATGAAACTACTCAGGCAGGCATGAAGAGAAAAATAATAATAATTTCTGACAAACAGAAAAGTACGGCAAGGTCATGATGCTAAAGTCTGAAATAACATTTATTTCCTCTTGAAAGAAAAAACTAGAAAAGATTACATAAAAATAATTTAAAACTTTAAATATTGGAAGAAGGATGCTTAAAAGAAATCCCACACTAGCTCAGAATTGAGAAATAAATGGTTATATATTTAGGGGTAGACTCAGCAAAAAGAATCCTCTGCTTGAATGGAGATCAAAAACCAAAATCCACAACTGAAACAGAGAGGCCAGAGAAGAGGCAGGATGCATGCTCTGCATTGACTTATATAGTATAAGGGGCCATGCCCCAGTGGGTGGGTAACCACTATCTATAAGACTTCCTACAGCACCTCCCCCTTTTGTTTAAATAAGAGAGTTCTAAGCCTAATACAAAATTGTATACAATAAGAACAAATATATTTAATAATTATCCTATCCTAATTAGTTTAACTCTTGTATAATACATAACTTGGCCAAGTCGTGGGAGGAAAGTAACTACAAGTATCTAGTCTTCAACCTCATCGAAGATCCAAGAAGGGAAATAATATTACTTGAGTAAGCAGGAAGTGCAATCAAGCAACTTCCAAAAATGTGCAACAAATGACAGAGACAACTGGCTACCAATTTTTCAAAATCGTCATATCTGTCTTGGTAAGATTTGACAGTCCTGCTTATCCATTTCTTGATATCACGTATCTTGTCAGTGGTTGAGGCATGGGCGTTTCTTAGCCCAAAGGCCAGAAAAGATCCATGTTCTACATAGGCATATATAGTAGAAGAGGCCATGCCCCAGTGGGCGAGTAACCACTGTCTGTAAGACTTCCTACAGCAAAGCCGGGGGTGGTGGTGTACGCTTTTAATCCCAGCACTCGGGAGGCAGAGGCAGGCGGATCTCTGTGAGTTCGAGACCAGCCTAGTCTATAAGAGCTAGTTCCAGGACAGGCTCCAAAGCCAGAGAAACCCTGTCTCGAAAAACCAAAAAAAAAAAAAAAAAAAAGACTTCCTACAGCAAATATTTATAATGAATAAAATGTTTTGGTAAATAGCAACAGTTTTGTTTTTATTTCAATTATACAGTTATATATTTACATAGTATATTGGAAAGAACATATTGTCTATTCTGAAGTAGACTTGGTCTATATTTCACATTAACCACTGTCATGGTTAGTTTTGTCGACTTGATATACTCTAAAATCACTTGGGAAAGACCTTTCCATCGGACATTATCTAGATTAGGTTGGCCTGGAGCATATGTGTGTGGAATTGCCTTGATTGTTGTAATTGATACAGAATGATCCATCTTATTACATAATTGTGGTTTGGGGTATTGCCTAGGCAGTAGATCACGAAATAAATAAAGAATGCAGAAATCAAGCTGATCATGATTGCATTAATGTACTGTTTTCTGGTTTTGACCATAAGTGTGATATAAATAGTCTTTGACTTCCTTGTAATGATGGAGTATAACCTGGACATTTGTGCCAAATAAACTTTCCTGTCTCTTAAACTGCTTTTGCCAGAGAATGATAAAACAGAAACAAGAAAGGGGACTGAGACAGCTACCTGCAACAAAATTGCAAAACTAGATAAGATTCTTCTATTCAGTAAGAGGGTAGTTGAAGCAATGCAATATTATGAAAATACTGTATGCTTGAAGAGACTGGAACGTTTGCTGAACCTCACAGTCTGAGTTAATAATATATGCTGAGGTTACTTAAGACCTGAGACTGCTATCCTACTGTGTACTCAGTCTCTTTGTTTAACCTGCCTTTAAAAGAACAATATACTAATCAACCTTACTTGCCTTTGATTTCCCATGTAATCAACTTTTAGAACCTAAACTAATGCATAGCTACAATCTTAAATTATGTACTCTTCTATGCCCCTGACCCAGAACAATTAATCATTTGCTGAAAGCAGCAAACAGAGGGTAAAAGCAACCTTCTAAAATGAATATTCACTTATGTATCTAAGTTGTTAAACAATGATGTTTATAGTACCGTTTGTTTTCTGGGTCAGTTGGGAACAGTTGGAGCCAGTGATTTAATCCCTTGAAAAACTGTGTTACAGTTTTCTGTAAAGTATCCATCTGGTTCCTTCTCCAAGTGAGGCTTTCTGTGCTGTTCTGTAAATAAAGTGAAGCCCTTTGGCCCAAACACACAGTTACAGAGACAGAGATCCATGCACATAGACAAGAACACAGCAACACAAAGTTACACAACACACATGCACTCAGCACACAGAGGAGTGCAGAGTCGGAGTCACAGGACAGTCTTCAGGCACGTACAGGTTCAGACTCACAGAACAGGCATATGGAAGATGAAGGACACAGGCAGGATGAAGCAGGTAATTCCAATCTGGATTTGCTCTGGGTAAAATGACTCCTGGGGGGGGATGCTTTATTTTTTTCCTAAAGTCACATTAATGCATTATTAGGGACTTGGAGTTAATAGTCATTAATGCATTTAAACCAAATAGTAATATCAACGTTGCCCTGCAAAACCATGGCAAATAGGATGATTATTATACTCAAATCTATTGCAAAATACTTGCACAGGAAATTTTACACTTCCTACACACACACACACACACACACACACACACACACACACACACACACATGCTAAAATGAAGGTATCTTTCCAAATGGCAACAATGTGCCTATTAGACCCTAAGCTAACAAATGAAAAGATCAATGAGCAATTTCTTTTGTAGTTGTTTGCCAGCTTGGTCCCGTAGAACCACAAACACTACACACTATTGGTCTTACTCCTGGTTACCCTCCAGAAGTTGTTGGTAAGACCCTAGTGCTGAAGACACCACAACCTGAGTTAGAGAACATGGAGGAATCAATCTGGCACTCCCTCAAAAGCTTCAGCTTACTGGCTGGTTTTCATAGTGCTAGAAGGTACTAGACATGCTATCAAATGAGGAAAGTATCTATCAATTTCACTCAGCTGTGCTGCAAGTGAGAACAATACCAGCCTGGTAAGCTGTGTCCGTCGATAAGATAGGTCCACAAATATAGGAAGAATCAAATCAACCACGTTCTGACTGGATTTAATTTCAGCTTCATAAGATAAAATTACACCTGATAGCACTGCCAGACCAAATTATATATGTTGCACAAGACATAGGTCCTAGGAGAGACCCTACTACAACTATTTTGCTGATCAGACATAGCATTAAATGGAGTCCTCATGACTTGTCATACCCATATGACATACTCAATCCTTATCAGAAAAGCTACTCTTTGTAGTAGAAAGTGATTGACAGTGATCTATATTGGCCAACATCAAAACATATATTCTTGCCTCATTCCTAATTTCAGAGAAAATCTTTTGAGTTTTTCTCTATTTAGTGCAATGTTGGCTATAAGTCAGTCATACATAGCTATTATATTGAGAAAAATTCCTTTTATTCTTTGTTTCTTATAATTTTATGGCAAAAATACTCAATTTTGTCAAAGGGTTTTTTTTGTACCTACTGAGGTGATCACATGATTTATGTTTTTAAGTATACATGCAATTTTATACTTATTGATCTGTTTATATTAAACCATCTTTCCTTTTATCCTGAAATAAAGTCAAATTGGCCATGATAATTTTAATTTCAGTTTCCAAATATTTTATTTAAATTTTTAGCAAACATGTCTAACAGATATATATTTACCTTATTTTTGTGTGTTTGTGTCATTATCAGTATAATAATAGCTTTGCAGAAGAGTTTGGTAGAATTACTTATGTACTGCCTTGAATAGTGTGAGAGAGATCATTGTTAAGTCTTTGAAAGTCTTGTTTAATTCAGAAGTAAGTCCATCTTGGCTTTCTTTATTTCTTTTTTTTAATTTGGATGACTTTGTGGGTTGTTTACATATTTAAACTACTGTGATAATGTAATTATTACTGACATGCAAATTTGTGTTAAGTATGCATATTAATCTTCTCTGGATAATTTTTTTTTGATTCCAGCTAAGTGATTTCTAAGGTTATAATGTTTCACAATCTCATTAACCATTTTTTAAAACTACACTCATTTAATGCTTTTAGCAATAAATGCCTAGCCTGCTTGTCCAGTTTTTGTTTAACCAATTTTAGCAAATATTTGAAGTTCTTACGATATGGTGACTTTTTGAAATACATGCAGGGTTATCTCATTGGAATTTTGCTGGCATTTTCTTAATGACAAATGATATTGATCATTTTGTGTTTTTATGTGTGCAAAAAATTTTTAAAATATATGTCAAAATAGTTTTGAATTTTTGTTGACTTTATATTATCATTAACTAGTCATAACATTTATTGATGTCTCTACATACAACTCCTTTGTTGAATATGCTTTTGCCAATGTTTTCTGATAGTCTATATTGAACCTTATCACTTTCTATATGGTATCTTTTGGATATTATTTTTAATTTTCATGAATTATAAGATGGATGTTTTCTTCCCTTGTTCATGTTTTTAAACTTTGACTTTCCTTTTGCAGCAAAAATCTGGAACATCCTACAGCTTGACATGAACAAATACACTTCATGGAATACCAAAACTGATACAACTTCAAAATCTCAGAGTTTGGCACAGGGAGAGATTACTGCACTCACTTTCAGATGACCTAAGCTGCAGCTCTTCACAGGCTCTGCAAACCATCAACCACTCCTAGAAACTCTAATAAAACAATACAGTCTGTCCCTTGTCTCCATGACACCTTCTGTCCCAATAACAGCATCTGCTTTGTGCAAAATATCCAGTATGAAGTCATCATTTTGTAATGATTTATCTTTATTTTGTTTGTGTATTAATTTACTATATTATTATTTTGATGACAAATCATCAAG
Organism: Dicrostonyx torquatus; assembly: GCA_028555095.1. Taxonomy (NCBI): domain Eukaryota; kingdom Metazoa; phylum Chordata; class Mammalia; order Rodentia; family Cricetidae; genus Dicrostonyx; species Dicrostonyx torquatus. The sequence continues at coordinate 6,450,829 of JAQHUG010000065.1, forward strand.
TTGGCCAAAGTGATCTTAAACCCTGTAGCCTTGACTCATGACCATGCCTGAGCTTCTTCTGTAGCTGAGATCACAAGTCTGCAGGGGTCATTTTGACTTTCTCTCTACAGAAGAGTAAGCCATATAAAGCTGTGCTGATGATAACTCTAACAGAGCTCACCAAGTGTGTACGGGATGACAACATCTACTTTTGCACTTTCAGAACTCGTCCAGTGTTTGTTGGCCTTTTATGGAAGAGATTCCTGCAGTGTGTTGTAGGCGGCCTCTTTATTCATCTTCCCTCTAAAGACATTTGCTCTCAGTCCACTGGGCTCATGTTTCACCCTTCTCTCCTCACTCTTCTGCTGAACATGGTGTTCTCCCAAGACTGTGTCGAGCTCAGTAACACGTACATATGTTTATTAGCCAACTGCCTTGTCTCCGAGGGACTACCAGATTGGAGAAACAGAAAGACAATGGAGTACAGACAGTAATTTGAGAACATCATCTGTTAATAGGCAATGTTTATACAGACGATGTAATTGTTCCAGACAAATTCAAAGAAAATGTAACTAATTCTAATAATTTAGAGCCTGGGCAGCTGGCCTATTATGAAAGATGATCAAGTTTTCGCTTTTATTTTTTTTAATTATTCTTTATCTTCATGTGTATGGGTATGTCTCACTCACTCTTACCATGTGTGTATGGGTAACCATGGAAGTCAGAAGAAGGTTCAATCCTCTGAAGTAGGTGCTGAGAACAAAGCTCAGATCCTCCAAAAAAGCACCAAGACCTCCTTACTGCCAAGCTGTTTCTCCACCCCCGTTATTGTTTTCACAATTTAAGAAAACTTTTCTTGTCCTAAGTCACTATGATTTCTGTCTATTTCTTTCAAATAAAATTGATTTGGTGTGAATATTAAGTTGCTTAAATTGCTGTAGCTTTGTGGCAGGCACACATATCTGAAGTCAGTAGGTTTTCTTCAACTTATCTTTTTCAAAATTGTTGTTAAATTTTTAATCCTCATAAAACCATACATTTTACAATCTCCTTATCAATTTTATTCTTAAAATCTAGTGTTGAATTAGAATTATGATAAGTATGTAGATCACCTTAGGGGAAATTGTAATCATGATACTAACTTCAAATTTATGAACATGATGTAATTTTCTATTCATTTAAAACCTGTCAATTAAGATTTAAAAAATCTTGAAATGCAGAACTAGCATATTTTGACAAAATTAACCATATTTCATATTCAAATGTCATTGTAAATATTGTTTAAATGTTTAATTTATAATTCTTTATTATTTAATATAGAAAAATTCTATTTATTGATACATATAAACCTTATTAATCTCACTTTTAGTTCTTATAATATATTTGTCAATTTCTTAAGATTTTTTTCTATTGTTGGGCCATGGTGGCACAGGCCTTCAATCACAGCACTCAGGAGCCAGAGGCAGGCAGATCTCTGTGAATTTGAGGCAGCCTAATCTACAAGAACAGAACAGACTCCAAGACAACACAGAGAAACCCTGTCTCAAAAAACAACAACAACAAAAGGATTTTGTAGGTGGAGGCTGTTTTTCTTTCCCCAGCCACCCAGATTCCCGAAATACTCACACAGAAACTATATTATTTAAATCATTGCTTGGCTAATCATTTAAGCGTATTTCTAGCTTACTTTTATGTCTTAAAATAGCCCCTTTCTATTAGTTTATATTTTACCACAAGGCTTGTGGCCTACTGGCAAAGTTCTAACTGGCAACTTGCGTTTTTCCCCTCTGGAGGCTACATGGCATCTCACTGACTCTGCCATCTTTCTCCCAGAATTCAGCTTAGTTTTCCCCACCTAGCTCTACTCTACCCTATCACAGGCCAAGGCAGCTTCTTTGTTCATTAACCAATAAAAGCAACACATATATAGAAGGACTTCCCACATCAATAATTTTTTATAATTGATCATGATATCTGTGTATAATAGGAACTGTCTTTTACTCCAATTTTTGCAATTTACTTATTTTTCTTACAAAATTATGCCAACTAGCAGTTCAGTGGCAATACATTAGCCGTTAGTTTTTTTGAGATCCTTCATGGTACTAAGTTTCCTGTTTTAAAATGGCTGGCAGACTAATCTAACAGGGGGATCATCCTTGAGACAAGCATCCTGGAAGGTTACCCAGTCTCAAGTAAGCAGCCAGTCTTAAGCACAATCCATATGAGTGACACTAAATGAATTCAACAGAAGCTTTTAATACATGAATGCATATTACATGTAATATATAATGCATATATAAATATATACAATATGTAAAGATAATAATTAAAGAATAAGAGGTTATGAAGTTGAGAAAAGGAACAGGAGTTGAAGTAAGGTGAGGGAAGGAGAATTAATATCACTACAGTACTCAGATATGAAATCCAAAAACTAAAAGAGAACAAAATTAATTCTTTTAAAAAATAATAAATAGGTCTTTATGAAATTTTTCCATATTTTCTTCATCCTACCAGGAAAATAAACTTATTTTTGCTCTGATTTTTTTAAAAATTGAGATAGATTGATGGATTTTAATTTTTTCTTTTGTTTTATGATAGACTGTGTGGAAGCAAGAAAGCAGGAAAAGGACAAAGTAGAAAAGGAAAGATCAAAACAAAGAGATGAGCCTTTGAGACATAACCACTCCTTGCCTAATGTCTGCACTTCTTTTCTGATTAGAGAGGCATGGAATATTTCTGGCCAGCACTCACAGTCTGTCGACACTCTAATACTTCATAATTTATAAAACAGCTTTCCTTCCCACAAAGCTCAACATACTTCACAGATAGATCAGGGATGCTTACAGGATTCCTCAAGGGAACATAGGCGACAAGAATCACTATGTGTTCTACTAGGGGAAGGAACAATCAGAACAGGGACCCATTACCACCAGTGAGCTAGAGTCCAGTGTTGGGCCTTTCCGCCTGAGCAGACTCTAAAGACGGAATGATGCAGCTTACCCAGGAGGCCAGAACTGTACTTGGATGTCCACTTAAGAATTGACTGCCGCTGAACATGATATCCAAAGCAAAAGCCCTAATTTCCTCTTAAACATTTTCACCACTATTCTCACCTCAGTACGAAGATGTTTTATCTCATCAGTTAAAATCCCAAAGTGATAGCCATTCATTATCTTTCTTCCCCTACTTCTCTTACCTGTAGTTTCTACCCTCACACCCGCCACGATTGATTCCAGAGAGATAAACTTCCATCCTGTCATTGATACCACTGAAGACTAGACTGTTGCCATGCAACCTAACATTCCAGTAACCAGACAAGATGAACAACTCCCCAAATCCACTACCCTAGTGCTTCAGTGTTTTCAGGATAAATGTCCTCATCCTTGCCCCAGTGATTGCAAAACTCCCTTTTTTCCACTCTTACCCTCTTAGAATCCTAACCCACTCTTAACAAAAATTGAAAAATGATTTGAAAATACTAGTTGTGATTTTTATTATTTTTAAAACTAATTATACATGTAAATAGCTATCCAGTTACATAGTTTCCAGGTTTCTTCTTCTTGAGGAACTTTCTACAAGAGCTCTACAGACTCTACAAGAGTATCCTAAGCTATTGTGTTTGAAGGCTTTAAAACCTAAAACAAGCTGTCATTCTAGCTCATCATCTTGCACCTCACCCTGAAGATTCTTTGTGCCCAGTGTATCTCTGTCCATCTCCCTCTCCTTCCTACTACCCCACCACTTGAATTATTTCTGGTTCTTGTGGATGTATTTCCTTATTGCCTCCTAAGAAAGGGGAATGTGCAGGAAATTTAGATGCACACTGTGTATCCGAAAGTGTTCTTATGCATTTTCTCTTCATTGCTAATTTCAGCATGCATAATATCCCATATTCCGGACTAGAAAGCATTTACTGAGGATTTTTACGACATGACTTTATACTTTTCAGCTTCTGATTTCCCTGATAAGTAATCTAAATCCATTGTGACTCTAAAGAGCTACAAAAAG
>JAQHUG010000065.1:6457328-6468542 GCA_028555095.1 Dicrostonyx torquatus
TTAGACCGAGATGGAGGGGGGTGGGTCTTGGGCTTCCCATAGGACAGGGTATCCTGCACCATCTTAAGGAAGCAAGGGGAGGGCGGTGGGGTAGTGGGGGAGCGGGAGGACCGGGAACAAGGGGAGTAAATGTAAATTTTTCTTTTAACAACATAAAAAATAAAATAAAAAATATTTTGAAGGAGATATGTTTTGCAGCTGCAGGTCAGGACTTGGGACATATCTCTTTCCTATGCTGCTCATTGAGGACTCCTGGTATCTTGGAATTAAGAACCCCAATTACTGAGATTACTTTCTGGATAATACCCACACATTCTATTTCTGCTTTCTCTTCTAATGTTCCTAATAATGTGACCCTCCTCTTCTCTTCTTTCCTATTTTCCATCTCTTCTTTTTGTGATTTCCTCCAGAGTACTTCATCACCTTGATCATCCAGTCCTTTAGCTGATATTCTATAATAGTACCATATTTTAGTATAACAAGATCTCTGTTTCATGGGTACAGTGATTTATATTATGTAACTACTAATGTTTTTTTATGCTTTTCTTTCATTGTTTAATGCTAGTTTCTATCAGCTCACCATCTTTAACTCTTAAGTGCTACCATGATCTCTGTAAAAATACATGCAATGTGTCTTTTCCTTTTAAATCCCTAAAGTAGTGGTTCATCCTGTTGCACTTAACACAATAGCACAGATACCATGTTATGAGGTAAATTATTAAAATCAGTTTTCCATAGATTAATTTCTATAGTCCAATAGGTTTCTCATTTTAAAAGAATTCAATTTATAATTGGGGCTGGAGAGATGATTCAGACATTAATAGAACTTTCCACTTTTGCAGAGACTCAGTTTCAGCAGCTACACAACAGTTCACAGTGGTCCTTACCTCCAATTCCAGGGAAGCCAGCTCCATTTTTTGGCCATACACAGTGCCTTTACATACATACAGGAGATACACATGTATATATAAAATAACAATAAAATAAATATTTTAATGATACACAGAGTGGCATTTAAAGAATAAAATTTATTTCTTAGAGTACTGGCAACTGGAAACCCCACAATATTAAGGGTTCAGCAAATGATACCTGGTGAGAGCCATCTTCCTCAAAGATGGCCATTTCTTCGCTGTGACTACATGTAGTAAAGGAAGTAAGGAAGCTATGTGGGACCCTTTTAGACCCTTTACAAAGGCTCTAATTACTTCTACAAAATTTTATCATTATGCTCAAAAGGTGACCTACAAAAGATCCCTAATTCAAATCTCATGCACTAGAATTAATGTTGTAAAGAACACAAATAGTCTATAGTATTGCCCAAATTCACCTACTCTTATTATTATGAGACAAATAGTGGACACTCAACTATAAATGATTTAGGCACAATTCAAATACAAATTCATGTAGTCTTGACCATTTCTTTCCTATTTCCCAAACTATTCCTCTGTAGTGTACTTTTAGGCTATTCATACCTCCAAATCACATCACAGAAGATTCGTTATTGGTTAGTTTTAATATCATACTCTGACCCTACAGTCATTTTCACAAATTGAAGAGTGAAGCTACCTGTATGGGTAATTAAACCTCTCCTAAATATGACCAAAACAAATTTTGCATGCAAACTTGGCTACTGCTAAAAACAATATGAGTAAAATAACCTCATCACATATTCAGCAAATGAACGAAAATGATTTAATTGACTTGGCTTTGGAAAAGACTACAAGGGACATTCTTTTGTTTGAAAAAGCCACATTTTTAAAGTCCCAGAGAGCAGACTGTACATCCATTCAAAAGTTTTAATATATAAGGAGATCTTATCCAGAGCTCTTGGAATAGCAAATAGTGAGGATGAGAAGCACAGTAACACTATATAGAGGTTTAAAGTTGACTTTAAACGAGAGCACAGGATGGGGCATTAGAGCAGAGAAGTTAGATCCTCCATCTGGTACCACATATAACTAACTGATGGGTGAATGATGGCTAGTAGCTATGCATTCACAAGTGGGAAAGGGAAGAGAATAAAGGAAGGAAAGAAGAAAGGCAGGGAGGGAAGGAAGGAAAGAAGGAAGGAACGAAGGAAGGAAAGAAGGAAAGAAGAAAGGAAGGATATAAGGAAAGAAAAAGAGAGAAGGGAGGAAACGAAAGGCACGTGGGGTCTGATTTATCTACCATTTTACCAGCTTGTCCTAGATAGCTTTGAATCTTTAGAAGAAACGCCTTCCCCAGGACCTCACCTTCATTCAGATACCACTGTCCCCTGGAACTGGCAAAATAGCCACAGAATTGATATCTACTCACCAAGTCCTGCCTAGCTCTATTCTGGTCTCTCCACACCACTCAGAGGGATCTTAAAATTTAAATCTGATCATGTTGCTCTCCTGCTTAAATCCTTAAAATGTCTCTAGCTGCTCTTCAGATCAACACTGAGTCATTAACTTGTTCGCTGAGGCCCCATGTTTTTCAGCCTGAACTAAGCCTGCAGTAGTTTATATGTTACTTTTCTCCCTAGTGTTTTCCCATCTGCTAATCTCAGTTCACTTTTTGAAAACCTCGCTAAAGTGTCACTTCCATAAAGAAACTTTTCCTAAAGATTTTCTGAATTCTGGGAACATATTTACTCAAGACCTTTCATGTCTCTTGGCAGCATATTTTAGTTCTGTAATGTTAACTTATCATTTCCATCCTTTAAGGTACACTACCATTCTTTAAATGAGACACTCAGCCTCACATCTGACATATACTCTATATTAAAATTCATAACTATTATAATCACAGCAATTGCTGATTCTTAAAATATTATGTTGCTGTTTTATTGTATTTTAATATCTATTTTATATTTGAGGAAACTTAGGAACGGAGTGGTTACAAAAGCTATCAGAGTCAAGAAGCAGGTAGAGAGCTGTGTAACCATAGGTAGGTGACAGGTGATGAGAATTTTTGGATTCTTGTCAAGAAAGTTCAATGTGTTTATGCCTTAGAATTCAGAATAACAATTGACACCATGTAGTACATAATTAAGCAGCTACTACAACCATATTACAATAACTACCATGCAAAAGCTCCCTAATAATTATTAATTTTTGCATTTATAGGAATGAGAATGAGAATAAGGGTTATTATTTATCACTAACAATGTATTCTAAATATGTCGTTCAAATGCTTTGGTAAACTATTTTTAGTTTCCAATTGTTGGAAATTCATACATGTTTTTTATCAGTAGCTTGAGTGGTAATCACTGGGAATGCAATAGACATACTAATTCAGATACACAAGTCACAGACCATAGTGTTGAGGCATATGCTACTATACAGAGTGGAACCATGAGCCATTTGCAGGAAATCTAAGCTCGCCTAAGGACTGAGCAAATCACAGCATCTGGAGCCCATAGACTAAACCAAGTAATGCTCACCAGTGCTGAAGTGAGAGTGATGTAATTTAGCATTTAGCATCCCATGGGTCTGAGGTGGTTCTTTCCTTACATACTCTTCATTTTTCAATATTCACCATCTTAATGTAAGTTGCACTCACCCAAAGAAAATCTTGATATTGTTTTTTTTTTAAATAATCTTTTCTGTTGCAGAAAACCATTGCACACAGCTCTGTGTCTTAGACTGACAAAGCTAGAAATGAAATGCACACAATAACAGAAAACTTGGTAGGAACCACAGCTATTTCCAGTTGTGGAAATACAAGAGCAGAGTTTGGGGTCTGCTAAAGTATGTCTAAACTACATTAGACCCAGAGAAAAGCAAAAGTGGAAAATCAAACCTTGTTGAGCACACAGCTCTTAATCTTCTCTAGCAATACCACACCTATTCAACTAAAGAAGTTACCCTTCAGAGACCCCAAGAGCAACCTAAAATTTCTTTTTCCCTTCAGTGTATACTATTTTCCTCTTCTGAGATGGAACCTCTTGAAATTTATAGCATGCTAGTGTAAAACTCGTGTGCAATAATGCATGAACATAGTTAAGCTAAAAGTGGCTATAGAATCAATGTGATAGTGTAGATCTAGATCAGATTCTGCTTATTGATTAATGACTAGAACACATAAGTCTCGAACACTAAATCAAGGACAGCAGAATTAAGGTTACAAATGAGTTTGCGATGATGAAGTAGAGGAAAACACAATAAAATCTTTCGGATTTGTGGAATTCATAAAGATATTCATAAAGATATAGATGTATTAAAAGGTTGTGGCAAATTACAATAATATAGAGTTCTATTTCCATCCACTAAGTTTCATTCTTTTTCTTTCTTTCTTTTTTTTTTTTTTTTGCCTAAGTTCAATGGCGGTGGGACAAAGGCATGACTTGATTTTATTAATGTCACTTGAAATCAGGCTTGTGGCCCTGGAAATGCAACCTTGAAGTAGGCATTAGTGGGATATTTGCATGCGTGGAATATTTGAAATCACTCTTCATAATATCTACCTAGAAAAACTTGTATCTCTGGCAACAAATATCAAAAATTATTTAAGGACATTTTGACTTTCACTGAAGAAAACATGCTATCAAACTATTTTAGGGGGTCCATGAAGCTAGAAGAATAAATAACCCTAACAATGACTTTGATAGGCTCCAAGTTAAAATTTACCTGGTTAGCTAGTCTATCATATGTTTATGTAAGGAAAATAATGAAATAAGGATTCTAATCAAATAAAAAGTGAAATAAAATGTGGAATGGCACTACAGATGAGAATAAGGATCTTAAGGAAAAGAGTAAGAAAAAAAGTATTTGTGCACATGCATGCATGCAGACACAGTGTACATATTTGTAGTATATATACAGTATATACAATAGCATTGGAGAAAATGTCTAATGTATATAGAATAAACATCTGATTATAATTCCTATTTTTATTTATTTTGTGTTTATGTTTCTGCATGTTTCTATATTTGTAGGTATGCATGCCACAGTGCATGTATGGAAGTCAGATGACAAAGAACAAGTGATCAAAAGGTACACGGGCATGATAGCATATCTACAACGCCAATCCTGCACCTCAGATTTAGTAAACACCATGAAAAGGGGCAGAAAAATAAGAGTCAGAGGAATAGAACACCTATTTGTGAGATAGTATATTCTAGATATGTCAGGGATACTAAACCTTAAAAATTTCAACCATAATTTTCCCTAAATAATATCTGAATAAGGATCATACCATCTGAAATGGGAAATAATGGGGGAGGTCCATAGGAACCCACCACTAGAGGAAGACTTATATGTAATGAATGACTGATGAGGGAGGGAGAATGAGTTTTCTCCAGGGTTGAGTCTCCTGATACATCATAAACCCTTATTGGGCACCCCAAACCCATGTATATATTACATATAAGAAGCATGATACTCCCAATAATAATTATACAACTCAAATTCATGAATCCAAAAGGGAGAAAAGAGAAGAGGGAAGGACGAAGGGTAGAAAAGATTAAAAAAAAAAACCAGCATGGTCATGTCCAAAAAGCTTCTCAAAAATTTTTAAAACCTAATCTGTTTAGTACATTGGGAAAAGACAGAAGAGGGGGAATGAATAGAATGAACATCATGCATGCAACTGTGATAAACATCCTGCAGAGACATTCTTCCCCATTTCAAACAAATCTCTTTCTGTCTGGCTCTTTATTTGTTAACTGAGTATCATTGAACAGATGTCTTGTGTTTTTATGTAATGGAAAATAATATTTTTCCACAAATTGCAAAAAATTACTAAAAGATTTAACATAAAAATGCAAATACCAAAATATTTTCTTCTGAAACATAATTATTCACAATACATTTCACAGCGAGAAATAGCTTCTTAATAAACTGGGGTGTGAACCACAGGTTACAATGCTACTGTGCAGTATGAAAATTAAGTGTGAACATTATTTCTTCCTAATTACATCTAGCACTGCCATTCCATAAATTGAGGGTTGTTATTTGTTTGTTTTTGAGACAGTGTCTCACTATGTAGCACCAGCTTGTCTGGAAAGTGCTCTATAGAAAAAGCTGACCTCAGGCTCACAGAGATCTTCCTGAGATTTGGGATTAAGGGCATGTTTCACCATTCCTTGATCCATGAATTTTATATACCTTTTTTCATTTCACAAAGAAGCATAACTGCCTACGGTGGTTGGGAGTGTCTAAAATCCAAGGCATCTAGAGTTACAGCAGGAAAATCACAAGTTTCAAGCCAGCCTGGGCTGCACAGTGAGTTTCAAGTCCATGTCGTACTACATAAAGAGACTTTGCTTTAAAACAAACAATTATATTGAAGTGAGGGCTTATTGGAGACAAAAATCTATTATGGCTCGTGTATATCAAAGCATGCAAACAACCTTTGGCTCTCAATGGTTTGTAAACCAGCTCACAGCTCAAGGGAACCATACATGGAAAGATAAACAAATGCCATTGCCAGGAAAGAAAAACACACGGCAACGATGCTGGTGGGGTGACATGGTGGTGATGTTGGCATGCCAGCTACATGTAGATGTCAATGTTACAGCTAGTGATCTAGGTAAAGAGGAATAATGGCAACACGCCACTCAAAGGAAAGGCAAGAAGATGTGAAAGATATTCTTATACTCTATCTTTAACTTGACTCTGATACTTAAATCTTAATAACAGTAAAGAGCCAGAAAGGAGCAAGAGGATTGATTTTATACATTTTTAAAGGTAAAATTGCTGTCTTGTTAAAAGCTCTGTTCCTTTTAAAAGTGTGAACTATTGTCTTCCTAGCTAAGGCTAACCCCCAGTGTTCAGAGTAAAACTGGCTCATTCCAGTTTCCTGTTCTTAGTCTTCCTCTCTCAGAACAACATCTCTATTTGGGAGCTTTCCCTGCCTTGGGAAAGAATGTTCCATGGCCACCATATAATATCATTCATTCCTTTTGGCAAGTCCTACCTCAAAACCTTTTCTTTGTATCTTATATAGTTTTCATTGTAACCTGTTCTCCCATACTGGATCTGAAGACCTTCCCTTCTCCCAAGGGCTTAGGAACTTCTGCCACCATGGACCACGATTTTAAAACAAAACAACAAAACAAAAATCCTAAAATGTGACAACTTAGTTTTCCAGATCTACTACATTTAGTTTTCCTAAAATCAAGGGTTGCTCATATGTAGTATTCAGAATAGAGAAAGATTAAAGAAAAAAATTAAAGAAAAATCAGAATGCATTATAACAAAGAAGAGACACTAATAAGAACTGACAAGGATGTTGTCCCTTTACGAGAAAGTCAATTAGTCTACCCATTGTGGAAATTAGCATGGAGGTGCTCAGAAAATAGAACCACTCATGGGTGTACGCCTGAATAAATTCAAATCAATATACAAAATAGATCCCTGATCACTCATGTTTATTCTTCACTAATAAACTCACTCTTCACAGTAGCCAAATTATGGATCATCCTAGATTTTCAGCTCATACAGAAGAGGGGATGTGTATGCAGTGGAATATTATTCAGTGACTAGTAAGAATGACAGCATTTTGTTTGCAGGAAAAAGTGTATAGAGCTGGAGGTCACCATATGCAGTAAAATAAGACAAACTCAGAAAAAAATTTTCATGTTTATTTTTATATGAAGAATCAATTTTTTAAGTGTAAAAATGGAATGGGAACTAGTTGGGAAAAGAGAAAGAGGGGAAGAGGAAGAGTTAGTCGACAGGCAAAAGGAATAGAGTTGAAAATGTTCAAATGTTGGGCCCATGTGAGAAAATGCTACAACAGAACCCACTGTTTTTTATGATGCAATACACTAATTAAATTTTTTTTAAAAGCACTCCAAAAAAAATCTGTAAAACAACTCCCATTATTATCTAGCCACATTACACTGGCTTCTTTACTCTCACTAAGGAGATCATAAAAGAGACACAGATGTTCTCTGTTCTACTTCAAGTATCCTCACCTACAATCTACACTTTCTAAAGTCAGTTCATACAAAGTCAGTATGCAACTGTCTGGCTATTCTTCTTTCTGCTTCTGGGAATCCAAAAATAAATGATTCTGTGCAGAGAGGGAGATGGCAGGAAACAAAATCTAAGCATGCCTAGTTCAATCTGAAGGGATCAAGCTCAGGCTTAAATCAAAACACATACACACTTCTGGAAGTGTAAAGCTTCTGACTAGAAAATAATTTCAGCTTTGTAAAAATAAAGACACCTAATTTTCTTGCACCCTTTGTTGGGTTTCATTCACAATTACGATGTGACTTTAGATTAAAGGGCATATTCACTTGCTGTTCCTCTGAATAACAGTTTGCTTCTAATCCCAAATCAAGCAAACACAACTAGATGCTGAAGTGCACATTTCCTTTCCGGACCTTGTAAAAATAGTAATATGATTATACTCTATAGTATATATGCACACACACACATACTCAAACATGGTGCTGTATTTCCACATTGTAATGCATTGCTGTGTATTAAAAGAATGGTGCTTTCTGTTCAAAAAGCAAAGACAATTTCAATAAAGTTTTATGAAGTTTCAAATACTCTTAAGGAATAACTGTAAACATGGTGATCAGAAGGGAAAATGTTAGGTCTAATGAACAGTAATGGATATAGCAATTCAGACCAGTGACTATTAACCTCAGGAAGCTTTTTATTATTCTGCTGGCTATTCTTGGGACAGGATCTATAGACACTCCACAGAGAGGCTGCACAACACCAACAGCCACTATGAAGTAAATGGAAGAAGCCAATAATATTTTAGACATTTTCTTGTTTTGTTTTGATTTTTTTCTGTTCAATTTGTGAGAGGAAAGCAATATACAAATGTAGATTATTTTATATGCATAGATATAAATGAATATATTTTGGTACAAGCATTTTGAACTTCTACAATGCAGTTATTTGCTGCTTACATTGTCATTTTGCTTATTTAGCTAGCATTAGACTAGTCAAAAAGTACTCTTAAATGCCTATTCTAAAAATACTATACAGGTTCACTTACAAAACACCCATAACACATTTTTTAAAGAATCTGTGCCTTTGTATAACAACATGACAGTATTTTAATAGAAGTACTTTTGACTAAATATTCCCAATAAAATCAAGTCAGAATGCAAGCATATGTTAAATGGAATCCGCATGAAACCCACACAGCCAATGTACTCCTTTTTCATGAGTCTATAGGCTTGGAATAATTCTAGTAAAGTTTTTGGTATATAAAACCTGAAGCATCACAGGCTCAAAGTACTCCAACAAAGCTACAAATGTCAACCCTATTGGTAAGTCAGCTACTGACAGTAGGTAGTCACATCACTGTTCAAAGACACAGTGTCGCATGATTTAAGCACTTAGCTTACACATTAGATTGAGATGAACAATATTCTGATTCAGCTCATCTTACAAAAAGGCATGCAATATACTTTCCCCTACAAACCCTTCAATGTCCACTGCTGTACCTTAAGTTTATCATCTAAAATTATTACATACAAGTAAGCAATGACTAGGCATAGCCCTGGGATTCTAAACTTCTCATTATATACTATGTGCATAATTTTAAAACTATCTATGTTTATTGTGATAGTTAATTTTCTTGAAATAAATTACTAAAAAGGTTATAGCTTGATGTGAAAAAAGATACACGTGTTGTCACTATTCTAGTTTAGGATTGATTACTATTAAATTTATTAAACTTACAAAGTTTAGAATTCTGCCCTTTTAGTAGCTAGCTTTTGTGAAATCTACTAAGGAAAAGTATTGTAGTGAATACAAAACACTCAAAGCATAATCCCTGTCCTCAGAAGTAAAATAGAAAGATGTGAGCACAAAGAGCTATATGCCAAATTAAAGTGTGACTTTCATACAACGGAGCCAATAATGAGATACCATGAGCAGAAGAGAAAGCATAATTAATGTCTCAGCTGAAGTAACATTGGAGCTGAGTCCCAAAGGCTAGGTAGGATCTTAACAAGCAAAACCAAGGGTGGCTAATATGCTTCAGGCCCAAGGAAGCATTCTTACAAAATGCGTGAAGAATGCCAAATGAAGTCTAAGCTCTGAACCCATCTCGAAGCCCAGCAGGGCCTGTTGAAAACTTATATTTCATTAACATGAATCACAAAAGAGTTTATATGCCAGTGAAAATTCAGGTATGCTGAGCTTTCTGTTCTGGGAACCATCAGGAAATTTGTCCTGTGAGAATCCGTGGAGAAAAGGTGACTGGGAATTTTCATTCATATCTTAATTTTGATTCTCCAAATTAATAATTCTTATCTGGTATTTGAAGCACTGAAATATTATGGCTAATTTTTTTTATTTCTTTATAATTTTCAAAGAGATAACAAAACCAATACAAACAACCATACAGGTCTAGAGTGTTCATACTACCAGGCACTGTCTGAAAACCACCAATATTCTGATGTTCATGGTGTCCTTTGTTCTCATGCAAAGCTGTCAAGTCCAATGTCATGAATGTGTGTGGCAGTATATCATACCCACTTCTAGCCTCAAACAGTTCCAGGGAGAAAACATCTCTCATAATAGGAGAAAACCTAGGCGTGAACACAGTCTACCTGGCATACTGTGCTGGTAAACATGAAACATGGTTCACTGTGCTCCTGACTTTTCCCAGAAGTCAGAACCCAGAGTTCTGAAGTAGCCTACAGCTGGCTTGTTGAGGAGTCTGTGCTCTCCGTATCTCCTGTTATGGGTTTCTTCCACATAGAGACCCTAATAGGATGAGTGCTCACTGTCCAATCCAAGGTAATGTGCTAACCAACCACAGGCTTCCTCTGTATAAGTACTTGTTCATATGCAATAAAACAGACCCCATTACCTGAAATCATCTCAGGAGTGATTCATTCCCATGCCCTTTACACATATACAGGCATTTGGTCCTGTTGAGGGTGTCCCCAGTAAGGACAGCAGCACACAGGTGAGAGTTCTGGGTCTTCATAATTCTCTGTTGAAATGTATAATGGTGAACTCGTAAGCCACAGCAACATTCTTGGACTTAATCAAGAATCATGAAATTAAGAAAATAATAATATCTTAATAGTTTCCCAATGTAAAACACGATGTTAAAAGTAGAACTTTACTAACTTTCTGAGAAATCGCTACACTGACATCCAAAGGGGTTGTACCAGCTTGCATTCCCAACAGCAACGCAGAAGTGTTCCCTTTTCCCCACACCTCTCCAGCATAAGTTGTCATCAGTGTTTTTGATCTTGGCCATTATTACACGTGTAAGATGGAATCTCAGAGTTGTTTTGATTTGCATTTCTCT
>JAQHUG010000065.1:6469212-6521503 GCA_028555095.1 Dicrostonyx torquatus
TAAACATAAAGCAAAGAAAATCAGCTCACAAATCACAATCACAGAGAACCTAGACAACAATGAGGACCCCAAGAGAGACATACATGGGTAGCATGGGGGAAAAACAAAAACAAACAAACAAACAATATTTCCTGAGTAAGTTGGGAGCATGGAGATTCTGAGAGAGGATTAAATGGGAGGGGAGAGGCAGGGAGAGGAAAAGAGCAGCAGAGAAAAATGTAGAACTCAATAAAATCAATAAAAAAGTAGAACTTTACTATTTAAATTTTAACTGAGATACTAATAGCCAAGAACAATAGAGAAGATGCCAAGTATATCACATTCTGCAGCAGAAATCAGCAAACACTTTTAAAATAATCATATAGATATTTAGGAATTGCAACTCATCAGACTTCATTCATTCTTCTCCATCATTTTAGGGGAAATCAGACAGAAATGCACAAGTGAAAGGTTTGGCTGTGTTCTAGAAAAGCTTTATAGACCGAAATATTTGGTCCTCATGTCATTTCACATTTTTAAAAACTTTTTAACCAATGAAAAATGTAAAAATCATTCATAAAACCTAAGTCATTCAAAATAAGCAACAAGCTACATTTGGTCATCAGATCAACCACTGCCCTGTAGTGAGGTGTTAGACCACGTATGTAGGGCAGGCTAGATTATAAAACTATTTTAATAGCACTTATCCCCTCCTATTTCCAGATTATATATACTAACATGGTCTGGCAAAGCTAGAAATGTGTGCTTTCCTTTGGTTGGAAGAAAATGTTGGAGTGCTGTGGCATTTCTTTTCTTCATACCTTGATGCAAACTGGTTTGCAAATAGAGAAGTTTCTAAAAGTAGTTGCAGAGTTTTCAGTATGAAGTGACTCCGCTATATTGCAGTATTGCCACTGACAAGCAGGGCAGGGTGCTTCCTAGCATGCAGACACAGTGGTCAGGGTGTTTGCACTGGTGTTTGGCATGAGGTGGCAGAAAGGAGCATTGCCACTCCAGGCGACCAGGATCCACCCATTTATCACAGGACATCTGGGTTTTCACTTGAGCCAAGAGTGAGCATCTGAGCTAAATGCATGCTCTAAAGGAGTCTGCCAAAGAAGATTTCTACATTGGGCAAAAAAACACTACTCCAAGATAATTAACAAAATAACATACAGTGAAGTAGTGAAGTCTATCCTGGAAGCTAAGGGGTTGAACATGGAAGCCACGGGAGACCAGATCAGATAAATTTCCTGTCTCAAGGAGCCCCAGTCAGAATTCCATCTGAGGAGTATTATTTAAAGACCTAAATGCATCCCGTGAGACACAGTAAATATCTTTCAATTTAAGAGAAAACAAATGACAGATTATTTCTGTGAGTACTTCTTAATTCCATCTTTTCCGTAGAGAATTTCAGGAAAGAAGAGGCAAGGAAGAAGCAGATATGACAGAACGGACTCATTCCCTCCCCAGGTATCTTAACTGAAGTGCAATGGGATTATGGGGTCATCTCTGCAGAAGAGACATTTTAATCCCACTAAGTCTAAAAGGAACCAGAAAAGGTTCAATTAAAAGCCATTTTAAAAAAAGGTTATTTAGGCTACAGTCATTTTCATATAGCGAGAAGGGAGACTTATCCATCCCATACGTTTATTTAGTTGGAGCCAGGTGTTAAGAGAACTCAGGAAAAGCATGACTTCCTGCCATTACCCTCATTCTCCAAACATGTTAAAGAGCGGAGTCTCAGCAGTAGCGGGAAAAGACACAGCCATAAAATCACTTTTAATTTACTTCCTGAAGTCCTCAAAATTGCCGTGGTAGTGACTGATTTTCTTAAAAGCAAAGAAAAGTTATTAAATTACATACAAAGCCCTAAACCTTAATTGCCTCTCGGTTTCACATTGATGTAACACGCCCCCTCCCCAACTTCGGTAACACACATTGATTATGTCTGTGGTAGTTTCAATATTCTCTAAGTAAAAATGATAAAAGACTATAATTAATATCTCCAAAGCAGACTACTTTTCAAAGGCAAAGGTAATTTTATCAAATATTTATTTTTCTGAATATTCCAGGTTGAAATGGTTCACCCTTCACCACTTCTGAAAGAAAATTTGAGCATTTTCAAGATATGCTTTTAACAGTGTTTTCAAGTATTTTACACATAAGTGAAATAGAAACTTGCTAATGAGATGCAAAATGGCACGAGAGGGGTGGCACATACATCATTTCTGGATTCTGAACAGCTGTGTGCATAGAGGCATTTTCACCCCTTCTAAGAGCACAGAGGTTTGTGTCAGGAGCCACTTCTCATCTTTGCCTTCAAGGAAAACTGCACTGACTACTACAGAAATTTGGACTACTCAAATTTCTGTAGGGGTTTGTTTCAGGGTGTCCTCCATCGAAAGTGATGCTTTGTCTAGACATAGAGTGGGTATAAAATCCATCCTTCAAGACAGAAAAGGAGGTCACAATTAATTGTTAAATCAAGTTCAAGTGCAAACTGAGTATCCTGGGGGAAAAGAGAAAAACAAAAAACAATAAGAACGACAACACAAATGCTGTTTTCATGCTTTCCCAGCCCTGAAGAAGTACCCAGTGTGTATTAGTAACAACTCACAACCTGCCAATCATGTCATAAGTTCATCTTCAAGTTCAGCCAAGCTAAGATATTTTCCTAACAAATGCATTTTCAAACAGTCAGACTGTGAACTTTGCAAGAGTATTCCTTCTCATACTATAAGCATATTTTACTTTAAAAAATAAATCAACAACATAGTCTTGGGTTTGGTTCTTTTCCCCAAATTTCAGTCTGTGTTGCAGACCAATAGTGAGGGGCTTGTAATGGGAGAAGATTAATTTTCACAGTGCCTGCCCGTAAATACCGCAGGGTGGGTAAGGAAATATTCACTTTAGGCAGGAGTGGGAGAGCAAGTACTGCTTTTGCTGTGTTTTCGTTTTCCTAGGTGGCTTGGGATTTCGGAAATTAAACATTTCAAAGATTAAAAAGGCTTGAGAGAATGATTTAATAATCATTACAATAACTTCTACAACCTACTTCCCGGTAAGACGTAGGTCTCATTAAATCCAGCCACAGATGAGTGAGCTCAAAAGATGTGGCTGAGTACCCAGAAAAAAAGGTGACTAGCTGAAGTTGGATGCAAACAGAATAAAAACACTTTTTATCAGTTCCAAGTAAGATAAAAAGGCACTGAGATACATTCCTTGTGCAGCAATTGTGTCAAATTAGTTAATGGATATGTTAGAGGGATGTGTTTCCCGAAATGATTTTCCCCATTTCCCCCCTTGCTGAAAAGCTTTATTTATTATGTGTGAACCTTTCAAAATGTACCCCAGGATCAAAGAGCTTTTAACATCAGAAAATGACCATCTGGACAATTTCTTAGAAACAGATCTCCATCTTCTGTATGAGAAGTTAGAAGTCCTTTAGCCTGGATGATGCAGACTGCTGGCCTCCATCCACAGTTATTCAGCATTTCACACCACTGTGTTGATCACCAAAGGGCTCCTATCCTTTTATCTTTTCTGTCCTTATCTAACCTCTCTAAACCACATTACTAAGAGGGGGAAATTATTAACCCCTCTCCTTCCACTCCAATTCACACCTTCTCCCATTTTCTCTAATAGCTGCTCAACTTCCTACTAATCCCTACATGCCTGTCCAACCAGAAAACTTTCTATTTATCAAAAAATAAGTTAAGCAAAAAAACATGGTGCCCCTAGTTCCTCCTCTTTTCCGCTTTGCACCGGCACAGCTTTCTGTCTTCTTCCAGGGAATCCTCCCTCTCAAGTCATTTTATCCCTCAGTGACAAGTGCTTCACCCAGTTCATATTCTCGGAGACTGGCTCTCTCTTGGCGCTATCTCCCCACGTCATGCTTTCCCATGATCATTTTCCTGCCCTTCATTCTCTACAGCCCATAACTACATGCATGTTCCTTCTATCTTACAAGATAACACAAAATGCTTATGAATAGTCTCTCTCATAATAAAAGTATATATTTTCAAATTCCTTCTTAGAGCACTGAAGTAATATTTCTATCTTCATTTACTTCTAAAATGTTTCTTATGTAAATATGTAATTACAGCCACCCATTTATTCATTGATCAATCTGTTGAGAAATTTACTCTTTGCTTTTTAATTTAATTTTTTTCTTTTACTTCATACTGAAAACTGTAAAGAAATGGTGCTCCGTGGTTAAGAGCATTTTCTGTTCTTCCAGAGAACCCGAGCTCAATACCAGCACTCACTTTGGACACCTCACAGCCTCCTCTTAACTCCAATGCAAAGGAGGGCACAGGCACACACACAGAGAAAAAATACATACATACACATAAATGAAAAATAAATCCTTAAAAATGTCAGGTAATTTTTCTGGCTTCAACAAAGGCATTTTGCAATTATGGTTTCTTAATCTCACTGCTTCTGTTTAATTTCCACACAGGCCCTTACTCACTACTTAAGCTTTGATGTTCATTTTCATGCTCGCTTCTGGTAATTCCACATTCCATGTTCAATTAGGTTACTTTTCTAAGGTTTGCATCTCCAAATTACAATGATTCCTGAATTATCTACGTGGATGAAGCTCCATAGAAAGTGCAATTTAACACATTCTAACTCGGTTCATTTGTTTCTTGCAAGCCTATGTCAGCCATGTTAAGATTGTACTACTCAGCAACTCATCTCTGAAGGCAAGACCCTACTAGAGGCACCCCATGTAATCTATTGTAACGAGTCTTGTTCTGTCACAACAGCCAGAGACTGTGACACAGAGACTTCTTTTTATTACACAAGCTCAGCCTATAGCTTAGGCTTATTCCTAACTAGTTCCTATAATTTATAACCCATTTATATTAATCTATGTTGTGCCATTTGACATTACCATTCTTCCATCATGTACCTCTTGTTTCTCCCCTATGTTTCTCTCTAGTGATTCTGCCTTTGTTTTTCCCAGAGTTCTCTCTGCCCAGAAGTCTCACCTAGCCCTCTTGCCTCGCCATTGACCATTCAACTTTTTATGGCAACAACCACAGCAATACATCTTTGTACCATGTACAAATATCCCACAACAATCTGTATTGACTCGTCATCCTTAACATACTTAAGCATAATTTACCTCTTACATCTCTCCATTATTTCGAACAATCCACCCTCTCTCAATGATGTTTTAGTTTAGGAAATAATCACTTTTAACTTGCACTAATAACCTAGAGTTTATCTATAACCCCTATGCAACATAGCCTGGTAGCATTATGGATGGAAGAAAAGGGGACACGAGCCAAACATCTATTCTTAAAATGACAAGCAAATGCACCCGGCACACATTGGTGAGTTATTGTTCTAATATACACAATCATATCTGCCATTGCTTCTTTGGACTGAGAAAGAGAAGAGCCACACATTTCTCCCTTTCAAAGATTAGCTGGTAATATGAAAGGAGCATCAAGCTTTGGATATTACTTGTGATAATCCAAGGCATCTACCCTCTATGATCCTTGTCATTGAGTCCATGTGATTTTAGCTTCACCTCTCACATTTAAGTAAGGCCTAGTATGACAACAATATACAAGTTTTCCCGTGGATAAGTGTCATATAGAACGGTTTAGAATCAGATAGAATTGAATTAGGATAGAGACTAACTCTTTGCTTAACTGTCTTATGAATTATTAAAATGGCAAGTCAGAAAATGGAGACTAGTAGGAACAAAAATGATCAAAATCATGCTCAAACACATGAGAAGAACACTTGTAGTATTGGGAATACCAGGTTGTCTTTCATGGAAATGAAAATATCACATTTTACTTTGGAAAAAATATTGTGAAATTATTAGGAGAGGCTGCTGTGGTGGTCTTAGTCATCCTACCAACTGACGGAATTACTACTTCCTTGAGAATGCTGTTAAGGGAAATCTGTTCCCACAGGAAATCCAGCTGTTTTCAGCTATTAGGAACAGATGGGTATTACTAAGAGGCAAATAAGAATATTAAATGGTCTGATGAGGATGTGAGAACGCAACAGCGACCACTGAACTGCTCCTGAATTCATACTGCGCAGCACACACCAATTCTTTTAACATACAGCTGGAAACCTGATTAGGTAACATCCCTGGAAATTCTTCCTGAGGCTTCAAGGTCATAAAATGTTGTCCCACTTACTGGAGCATTCAGCAAGAAATATAAAAGTTAAAAAGCCAAGGTCTGCCTATAACACAAAATAATGAAAACTTGAGCCTGGCTAGTTTGCATTACTAAAACCAATCCCTCTCAGAAAGAGCTCTGACTGTGTTATAGCCCCACAGAACATCATATTTAAAGTTCACAAATTGAGACTTAGGTAGTCAAGCAGAAATGAAGAAATTTATCACATTTTTACTGCTATTGAAGACAGATGATAGGATTTTTTTTTTTTTTTTGGTTTTTCGAGACAGGGTTTCTCTGTGGCTTTGGAGCCTGTCCTAGAACTAGCTCTTGTAGACCAGGTTGGTCTCGAACTCACAGAGATCCACCTGCCTCTGCCTCCCGAGTGCTGGGATTAAAGGCGTGCGCCACCACCGCCCGGCTGATGATAAGAATCTTTAACAACTAGTAATGAGCATTTACATGGAAGACACCAGGTGATGGCAACTGATATTCTATTGGTTACATCCTCAACACACCTACACACAAAGAAATCAAGAGTAAGAGAATACACAAACTTGGCGGGGGTCATTCAGCTCTAAAACACAGACCACAGACCACCCTAGATGATAGAAACTACTCTATATCCTACATATGTATTCTTCTAAGATACATGCTTAATTCAGAGGAAATGAAAGAAACATCTTAAAGGGGGTGCCAGCTATTATGCATCCTAGTTTACGTGTGTGAACATCTTCACCGATTATCAAATATTGGTTGATCAAATAAAAATTAAAGAAATGCGTCTTGATTAAAGAAACAATTTAAATGTTCCAATAAAAACTGTCTACTATTTTTTCCTAAATTAAAAAAAAAAGAAAGCTAAAACTTCAATGTTGAGAAATTTCACATAAAGCTCCAGAGGAAGATTGCTGTGGAAATGTTGGGTCTCGGCACTCAGAGCTGGCAGCTCTACACCGTCATTTTCATCAAAACAGCTGCTTTACCATCAACACAGACTACACTCTCATCCTCATCTCAGCTTACCCGCCCAGGCTCTGTGATGCTGATGTTGGTCACTCTCATGTACCATCTTTGGACTTAATGCCTGTAAAGTTCTTGATGGACTCCAACTGTATCACCTACATCAACATCTTAGAGAATGTCTACATGGGTAGGCAAGTGATACAAGAAAACTCCAAATAAAATGTAATTCCACAAGATTTTACAGATTGCCTGGTACAAATGGACCTCGTTATGATGCAGATGTATGGACTGTTAAGAGCACTGTCTTAGCAGACCACATGGCAAAGGTTTGCTTCAGTTGTTGTACTAAGATAGGAAAACACTATAGAGACAAAGTTCTCAGAATACACCACACAGAGACACACCGAAAATAATCCCCCAGACACCTAGACTTCCGAGAGAGGTGTCAGGTTTCAACTGAAACGATTGTGCTAGCATAGTTTTGATATACAAGTTCTCTTGGGGCAACATGAGAAATAACAATGGAGTAAGTCAAGATTATAATGTTTATTTACATGTGATTTGCTTATTAACTCAAACATAAAACTTTAAGAAAGCAAATTAAATAAGGAAATTAAAGACAAATGGGGATTATGACAAAGCCAGGGACAGGCGATAAAAAGTTTCACTCACATGATCAAGCAGAGGCAGGCAGATCTCTGTGAGTTCAAGGCCAGCCTAGTCTACCAGAACTAGTTCCAGGAGAGGCCCCAGAACTACAGAGAAACCCTGTCTCAAAAAACAAAAACAAAAAAAGAGAAAAATAATAAAAAAATAATCAAGAAAATTTTACTAACATGCATGAGTCCATAGAATCGGAAAAGAAAAAAAAATAAAGAACTTTTCTAAAACTGGTACAGGAAAATCATCCTGAGAAACTGATGTGTACTTTGTGTGGGATGTGGTTATTGTATAAAACCTGTCATCTATTCTTAGCGTTTAAGTAATTTTG
The DNA here is from genome assembly GCA_028555095.1 of Dicrostonyx torquatus. NCBI lineage: Eukaryota > Metazoa > Chordata > Mammalia > Rodentia > Cricetidae > Dicrostonyx > Dicrostonyx torquatus. The sequence continues at coordinate 6,477,307 of JAQHUG010000065.1, forward strand.
AGTATAAAATGGGAGGGGCATTGCCTTCTCATGGGAACTATACTTTTTTTCATCTGGTTCAGCATTTGTCATGGTCAAAACAGCAAAAGTTTAATGATCATAGAATAGAAACTATTGCAGAATAATCAGATTTTAAAGAGATATTAAAATCATTCTACTGGAAGAATTCAGACACCGATATTGAAGCATAGGGTGGACAGTTTAATCTTTAAAGGTGAAATGCTTTGGGATGAGATTAACCATAGATCTGTCTTACAAATAGAAAAACTTTAAAAATTCATAAAACAAAAGAAACTGAAAAGTAGGTCAGTTGTCAGTAAAGTATTAATTTTTCAACATAAGAATTTAATTCTTTTACACTCTTTTCTCAGATTTCCTTTGAAGTTAATAGCAACTAAAATGAAATACGTTTGAAAATGGAATCAGTATATTGTACTTATTAATGTGGAGGATTTGAGTACAAAGAAAATTAATGAGTCCTTTAAACTAATACAATTTTATGTTTTGCTTTGAACGTGTAGTTGCACTGAAAGGCAATGCTTGTGCTAAACTGGTAAAAACATAAAAGACACAGAAGTAGTGGGTTTTCTGCAGTTCAAAGAAATTCCACAGTGAGCCTGCTTCAAAACACAGAATTCCTACCCTTCATTACCCATGTCTAGTGTCAAGGTCCACCATTTGGCCTGGGGGAGGACAGGAGTATACAGTTGCAGAATAAGAAGACACCTTATATTTAAAGGGATATTTGGAGAGGAGAAAAAAATAAAATATATAAACTACAAAGGAATTGTCTCAATTCTGATGTAAAATTGCATGCCATAAAATAATGAACTTATTTTAAATATCACAAAATCACACATAGCATTTTCATCTCCAATCTGAACTGCTTCTCTATTGGTACTATAAACTGATAATTAAGTAATTCTGTATTAGCACACACTTAGATACAAAATACACCAGTTTGAGGCTCTCATTATTAAAAGTATCTTTGTCTTCAGGAAATCGCTGTCTTGTATTAGTCTGGACACTCCACAGAATGTTGGGGAACAAGATAAAGATTAGTTATTAGTTTTAATGACTGGCAAGAAGTTGTCACCTGTTTCAAGATCCCTTTTCACCACACACTAATGAATGAGTCTGAGTTACTTGTCATGTATTTTGTGCATTTTAGAGGAAATGACAGCACACTGTGACTCATCTTCTCCTCACCCTACTTGCAAACAGTTTGATTTGAGTTCAAAGAAAGTAATAGCTCTTCAAAGATGCCCTCCACTCCATCAGAAACATATCAACTTGTTTATTGTCACTGAATACTCTACAGAGGCTAGCTGTGTTGACCTCTGACATTGAAACAGTCTGCTTTTCTCCTTAAAGTTCAAGGCCAGAAGGTTACCCTTGAGAGTCCTTCTTAATTGTAATTGTCATAGGAAAAAAATAAGAATCTGTAAGGTCATTTTTCTTTATTTGTTTGCACTGACCTAAATTAATGGTCTTGTATGGATTTGAATTGATTTTTATTATAATGTAATGTTAAAAGAAACAACTTTTCTTTCTATATAAACAAGTCCTTGACTTTCTTTATGCCACATTAACAACCTAGAACAGTATCTTGCCTGGTGAAAGCAATAACTAATCGTTTAGGGTAGGAAACAGGTATCAAAATATTTTTTAAGCACCAAAATTAGGAGGAAACACAGTCAGTGTTCACACTCACCTCAACAAAGAGACACTGGTTTGCTGCCTGACCAGTACATGTAATGATGCATTTGAAAGCAAAAGAAATATAAATTAGTAAACAACTGTCTTGAGCTAGAAGAGAATACTTGATGTCCATCATCAAACTGATTTTTTGAATCAACTCTTCCTATGAAATGGCCAGAAGACCACTGAAGATTCACTGTCCACACATGGAGAGAATGGCATCAATGCTGGTTTGACCTACAGAACCATAGGTTTACAATGAGGAAGTCTGATGTGGGGAAAATCACATAATACCTAAAACAGTGTGAACTAGGCTGGTCCTGGGCTTCAAAGATCATTTATTCTTAGTCAAAACAGCATTTCTGCTCTTCCCACTGGTGTTTTGCTTTATGTTCACTTTCTTCCCAAAGCAAAGCCGAGCACAAGCAGAGGTGTGAAGATATTTTTAGATCCTATTTCAAATAATATTTAATGGTGTCACATTTAATTATTAATTTTTCACTTTGCAATCATTAATAACTTAATTCTATGGCTCAGGCACAGGCTTCAAACATTGATTACTCTGGATCACTGTCTTGGAAGAAGGCTTCATAACCCATACCAGTGTGTTCTCTATAATAAAACCAAAAGAGAGTGTGGTGTGATGAGGGTAGTCTCATGTCACCATGCTTCAGAAGACATCTGTCTAAAAGAATCTCATGCTGGGGAGATAGCTCATCTGGCATAGTCCTTAGATTGCAATTGTGAGGAGCTGAGTTCCACCATCCAGAACTCATGAAAAGCTACATTTGATGATGTGCTCCTAATCCCAGTTCCAGGCAGCCTGCTATAGGAGGGTTCCCTGGGCTCACTGGACTAGTGTGGAGAGTTCAGAGCCAGAGAGAGAACCTAACTCAAGAAAACAAGATGGATGGCCCCTGTGGAACACCGCTCGAGGTTGTCCCCTAGCCCGCACATGCTCTTGTGCACACATGCAGGCACACTCTGGCATACACAGATACACACACAACCACACACATGTAGACTCAGATACATGCACAGAAACTCTTACTTTTAGTTTATATTTCACTTACTCATGGCGCAGTTGTGGAATAGTAATGACAACCTGTCAAGCAAAAATTGTAGGACATATGAGTTTGCTTTTCCCAAGGAACTTGCTTGCAAGTATACATTCTTCATACTTAAGTTGGCCCCTCCTCCTTCCCTTTTTCCCCACCTCTTTCTTCATTCTTTTCTTTTGCATTTCAAATTCAGAAATCTTCAAAATTAACTTTTCTTTAAGTCTTTCTACAAGTGTTGGCTATGATTTTTCCAACCATATTTTTTTCTGGTTTTGCTTCTCATCTTGATAGTAATAGACAAAAACTTAAAAGAAATTTGAGTATTTTTCCTCACAGTAAAGTGAAACTAGCCGAAACTACCTAAAAGGGAGAAAATTGTGATGTTTTATGAGAGAGGTGTGATTTGTCTTTGAAGTTAAGTTGAATCTTATTTTGAGAATATGTCTGTGATCTGAGACTATTACACTTAAATACTGCAATCATATATCATCATTTTTATAATTCTTTCAAATTTTACTCAGTAAAGATCATATTGTTTAAATAGGAAAAGAACCTATTCCTTTGTTTCTAAATTTTTTAAATAAATTGTTTGATTTAAAACCACATACTTCTAAATGGGGAGAGGAGACTTTTTTCACACTTATTGGAAACTTTCATCAAAAATGAAATGGGCATTGCTCTCTGAGAAAGAAATTCTGGAATTATCCCAGACTGATCCATCTTTCCCAGTGCTTAGAATGAAGGCATTAAATGCATTGGAGTATTAGAGTGAGATGAATTATGCAGCTCCTTTGACAGACAGCCTGTGTAATTTCTTCAAAACCTCTCCAAATCATTCTGTTCTCTCTTTGATTACACGCTTGTGTTGAAAATAAGAGTTTCTTCAAATGTTTTTAAACACACATACATATGGATTGCATAAAATTAATATCTTTACTTTCACAGAAATCATTCCGAGAGCACATTTGCCTGTAAAATATATTTAAGACAGTTTCAGCACTCCGCTAAACTCTATTTTCAGAGGTTCATAATATGGTCATAAAAATTCATTCCAGGACAAAATTTAGCACCAAGAAAAATGTGCTTCCCAGTTGGTAGGTAGCCATTTCCTCTTCTTTCACCCCTCGGAACTGATGAAAAGTTTCCACTGAGTGTTTGACAAAAGTTGAGGCATGGACCAAGCTAGATAAATCAGAATAACAACTGGTGTTTTAGCTGCATTTTAATTTACTTACAACTTAACCTACCTCCACGTCTTCTGCTTTCTATTTCCCACCACCCTTTGTTTCTAAAATACATGATGTTGGAGAATTTGTTACATGAGTGTGTAAGTATAAGGAGTCTAGACCAAAGACGGTATGGCACTCCAGAAAATCCTCAGGGCCCCAGCCTCACTCTAACACAGTGAGAACACAGGCACATTTCTTAAGCATCCTGTGGACCTCAAACTAGTGACAGAAACGTGGCAAAGAAGCATAATAAGGCACACATTAAACAAAGCATAACTATTTCTCACTCAAAGGCAAAATAAAACCACCTTCCCAGGCTAGCTGTTCCTGGGCTGAAGCATGGTTAGAACCTTGAAGCCTATGACATAAAAAAGGGTCGACTCCCTGAGCATAGACAGTTTCTAAAATGAGAAACCATCTCATGCTGCTGCCACGAGACCACACCAGAGATCTAAATCTGGACTCCTGTAACAACAGTTGGGCTCACTGTTTACTGACAATCACTTCTGACCTATCCACCCTGGAGCCCTGGAGCACACTCTTAGCGTCCCTGGGAAATATTGTGACGGTCATTTTCTTTTATAGCAATTCTACATAACAGAATGCATTCCCAAGAATAGCTCAGCTCCTCATATTGTACAGGAGGAGTTTTACAATACTGTACAGAATTAGCTAGGATGTACCTCGAATAAGAGAAACTAATCTTCATGGAAAGGTAGAGAATGACACAGATGATTTCTTAACTGCATAGTCCAGAGGGCTCATGGACAAGTCACTGTCCCTCCCTCCCATGTAGAAACGTGATGTGGCATCTTGTTTCCTGTGGGGGAAGCAACTGTACTGGTGCCAACAGGCTCCTGTACCTCTACTGCCACCTTCAGAAAAAATTCTATGGTAGTAAAGGGCTTGAAAAATAAACCCAGAAATAAAGAAAAGGAAAAAAAAATCACAAATCAGTCATGTTTTGAGATGCCTGGTTGAGACAGAAAATGACAGAATGTTAAATCTGAATCTGTGCTAAATTACACTGTTTTGAAGATTCATAGCTTTTAAAAAATCAATATCTTATATTGTTTGCACATCACTATCAACTACCCTAAATCCATATTTGAAATTGTCCATTTTTATTTTCCTTCTAAGTCGAGTTTCTGTGTTGACACAGAACCCAGACCTTGCACTAAACATCACTTATTTAAATTTATCTAGTCAACATTAATTGAAAATCAGCTTTTTAAAAGACCATATAAGCACATACTTCAGGTTTCTTATGTGTTTTCAAACCCAATATATTTAAATTATCTTTCCTTCTGTCAGAGCTTCTACCTGTTGCCAGTTTAAAATATCATCTAGAAAGAAAAACATAATTGCAATTTCTCTCTCTCTCTCTCTCTCTCTCTCTCATTCTCTAATTGGTGGAGAGAACATGCTCAAATAGAACAATAAAGAGAAGCTGCAGCTCTGTTTTGTTTTTAACAATGCTTACTGTTTTTCTCCTTGAAAATGCTGGGTTTTATGTAACAGTTTGCTTTCCAGTTACCTTCATGCTAGACAAAGAGATCATTAATTTTCAGAAGTTTTCCCCTTTTCCTTAGGCTGATAACTCCTGGGTGCCACTTTAACTACATACTAGAAGTGGATATTATTTTAAGTAATGGCAGAAAATTGGTCTGTGTAATCTTCTCCAGAGTGTGGACAAAAAGAAAACCCACTGCAGTACAGGTTTAGGGACATGCAACTGTTCCTTGTTTCACTTTCCTCGAGTTCTTTACTATCCAGTTTGCAATGCTGTAGTCATACTTGATATACACTCAGGGAATAATAAGTGCAGAGACTGTTATGGCAAAAGTGAAATGCCACAGATCCCCGAAGGGGCTGCAGGCAGTGGATCCTGAGAGCAGCCAGTCCCAGGCAGGGATAGTGTAGTTACCCAAGTGACTGCAATGGGCTACGAGGGGCAGCAAGTCCCAGGCAGGGAGCCGAGTGGTAGGTGAGAAACCTCAATGGGGCAGCCAGTCCCATGAGGAGAGACAGATGGATGGATACACCACAAGACCACTCCTCAGGTTTCCAAAGGCAGCTGGTCCTGGGCAGGGAGCCAGGTGGTAGGTGAGAGACAGAGACATTGATAGGCATGCCATGCAGAGTGAGGTTGAATTCAGTGGGTTATGGAGGTGAAAGGGGAGAAGAGTAGAGAGAGAGGCAGAGAGAGAGAGAGAGAGAGTGAAAGAGAGCGAGAGAAAGCAAAAGAGAGAGAGAGAGAGAAACAGAGGAGGGGACAAGTGGGGAGAAGGGAGAGACAGAAACTGCCTCTTCAAGAGAGAAAAAAAGGGAAGTGACTCAGGAGGGAAGCTGAAGATCAGCTTGCAGACAGGTGAGGGATTGAGTGGCTTGTCTCTTAAAAAGACAGGACAGACAATTACAGAGACAATATTTTTCTATTTACCTCAAGAAGAATACTTTGATTTTTTTCAAATAAAAGTCTTACCAATTAAAAAATTTCATTCTTACACTGTCATATTCCTTTGAACAATATTTTATACAATCATATAATATGATTATATTATATCTATTTGGCAGGAGTCCTCACAGTGATCAGTAGTGGTGATCATGTATTAAGGCTCAGGTCTTAACTTAAAAGATAATTTCTCAACATTTGCCTCTTCAGACTGGCTACTGACCCTTATGAATCCTTTCACATTCAAAACACTTTCTTCAAATTATCGAACAGATGCACTATAAACAGTTCAGGCTGTCATATGTACTCAGATGGCCAGTTTTAAGTCAACATGGCATTGGCGAGGGACATTTCAGAAGAGGGAACCTCCATTAAGAAGATGCCCCCACCAAATTAACCTGCAGACAGGCTTGGGGTTGTGGATTTTCTTGATTGATTACTAAAATTGGATGGCCCAGCATTCTAAAGGGGTTGCTACTTGTAGCAACTTGTAACTTGTAGTCCTGGATGCTGTAAGAAAGCAGGCTGAGCAAGTCGCAGTATGTATGCAGTGGTCTCTCATGGACTCTGCTGAGTTCCTACTTCCCAGAGTTCCTGCCCTGACTTCCTTCAACAAAGGACTCTGATGTGGAAGTTTAAGATGAAATAAACCGTTTGCCCTGTATTACTTTTCTACCACTGTGGCAAAACATCATGACCAAGGCATCTGATAAAAGAACACATTTAATAAGGTTTCATTTCATGAGCTTAGAGAATATGATGGTAGTGGAAAGAAGGTATGGGAGCAGGAATGTCTGGGAGCTCAGATCTCAAGCCTCAGATAGGAAACAGATAGCACACTGGGAATGGCAAAAGTCTTGAAAAGTCAGCCAGCACCCAGTGACACACAGATTCCAACAAAGCAACAGGCCTAATCCTCCCCAAACAGTTCCACCAAGTGGTAGCAAACCATTCAAACACAGGAACCCAGAAGGGCCATTCTCATTCAAACCAGCGTACCTGTTCCAGTTGCTTCTGGTCATGGTGTTTCATCACAACAGAAACCCTAACTAAAATATAAACATATATGATTTTGTGTATCTCTATAAAATCTAGGAACCAAAAGTGGGAGAAAACCTACAATATTTCTTTGAGAGTTGGTCCACTAACAAGAGGATCTCCAGCTGCACGTATGTGATGCTGCACCCTGACATGGTCTCTTCTCCTTTTCCTTCTTCTCACTGGAAAACTGCCCTGGCTTTACTCACACAGACTGCTGTTTCTCTTTCCACAGTGTGAGTCAGTGACAGATCCCTTCCTGTCTTATCCCCCACTGTTTTAGAGATAACAGGACTGCTGAGTCTTTTGCTGCCTGTCCTCCTCGGATTTATGTTTTCTTCTGGGATTTTGTGATTGCCTCATAGCTCCCACTCAGCAAGTGCATATGATTCATAACCAAAGAAGATTGTGGAGGCCTGATGTTATGAGCCTATTTCCATGTTGATCAAAGGTCAGAGAGCTAGAACTTTCCTCTAGTTCCTTCAAGTTTATTGTGCTTCTACCAGAAACAAAACTCCCACCTAGACGTTGGTAAGACAGTTCTGCTCTCTCAAGTTTTTTGTCAATGGTTGTGGCTAATTGCCAGACCTTGTGATCCAGGAATAAGGAAGTAGATTGTTCCTACCTCAGACAAAATCTAAGGATCCAACTAAGTTCCAGCTCACTTTATGGAGATAACTTTGGATTCCACCCAGGGAGTGGTTTGCCTACACAATGTTTTGGTCTAGGGTGTAAGCATGACTTGTTTTGTTGTAGCAAATGTTTAACTATGAATGTAGCCTGGAACTTTCAATTGGTATGTTCATTTCCTTTTATCATGTTAACACAGTCTTTTGTCTTACTCCTACCTTTTGGGATCAGTGTATTTTAAGCACTTCGAAATTAAACACGGTAGAATTTTAAGTATTCACTGAAATTCCCTCCCGATACTATCCTATATGTTTTTCCGTTTTATAATTTTCATTCACATCTTCAAATTTTTTACTATATTTCTAATCCCCTTGCCTTTACCTTAGCGAGAGGTGCTTTTGTCATGGCTGGTCCCCTACAGAAGATGATGTATGGGGTCTCCATTCACTCTAATTATCTGACTGATGTGTTCTTACAGAATGCATGTGGGTCCACTTCTTACAGTGAGAGAAATGCTTTCCTAGAATTTTATTTGTTGTGTAATCCAAAAGAAAACACAGCTCTCATGTATTAGTGTAAAAAGCACAAGCATCCACACCAAGAGACAGATTCTTCTTCCAGACTCACCCTTACCAAGAGAACTGCTCTGAGTCAGATCTTGATCCTTTAGACTTAATGTTTAATACAGCGTGTAATGATTCAGCCACACGACATGGCTGACACTTCTGGGTTCCAGGGCCATGCATGTGCGGACAAGCCCTCAGGCAGGAGTGCCTAATGGCTCCAGGAATCTTAAAGGACCCCGTGTAATCCACGTGCAGCATGGTTGCATCATCTACGTATGACACAGCCGCATGAACCCTTGCAAGCATGCGTGAGCTCAGTCATCTGCATGACACAGTCACATCATCCCTCTGTGCGCTCTCTCTCTCTCTCTCTCTCTCTCTCTCTCTCTCTCTCTCTCTCTCTCTCTCTCTCTCTCTCTCTCTTTCTCTTTCTTTCTCTCTACCAGGCCTGTGCCTCCCCATATAAACTCCTAAGTGAATTTGTTGTGTGTTCTGTTTCCTTCTCACTCGGGCCAGGTAATTTCACCGGTGAAATGGAAGAATCATGAAAAACAAGCTTTGAAATTCTGCTCCTTTGTAGCATTCAGTCCATCTGAACTTGAGACGCTTCCTAGTCTAGAAGTCTTCGCATCACTATTTGCTCTTCAGTAGTAACTTAGTGCCGACAGTGGACCAAACAAACACAAGCCAGAGAGTTGAATGAGGCATTACTGGTGTCTGCTTTTACTCACAACCACTTGCTAAGTAGATACTAGGGTTGTGTTTTCCAGAGGAGAATGGGTCTTGATGTTTGGTAAGTTATAGAAGTGGCGTAAGAACATAGGTCTCAGCCAGGCTGTGGTGGTGCAAGCCTTTAATCCCAGCACTCGGGAGGCAGAGGCAGGTGGATCTTTGTGAGTTCGAGACCAGCCTGGTCTACAAGAGCTAGTTCCAGGACAGGCTCCAAAGCCACAGAGAAACCCTGTCTCGAAAAACCAAAAAAAAAAAAAAAAAAAAAAAAAGAATACATGTCTCCTGAACATTGTGACTTGGCTAAGCCTTTCATTGAAAAAATACCAGGAAGCCATACTTCTGTGAGCCAGAAACAAATGGGGCATTTCTTCTCTATAGTTTTAAAAACTGAATTAAAAGGATGCAATAAAATTCCATTGTTTATTATAAATCTATTTGTTTATACTGAGTTTTACTCCTGGTTTGTTAGTAATATGAAAATGCTTTTTGCTTTTGTACAGAATAAAGAAATGCATAAATGAATGAACAAAAAGAGGGTGGGAAAAAGAGGAAAAGAGAAGGGAAAAAAGGATGTGAACAATTCAGCTTCCCAGTAACTTTTTTCCTAAATTTATAATCATTTTCTACAATTAGGTCTTGAAGTTTCAATATAATTGAGGAATACATGTTGGGAGAAAGGAGGTACATATTGGTTTATATTACTATATTTTTAAATTATTAAATATTTAATCTGAAACATTCTCCCAATGCTTCAGTTTGTTTCTGTGTAAGTATAGTTCATGTATTTAAACTGCTGGTATTCTCAAGGTATATTCTAGATAACAGACAATTATATTAATAATTTGGGAGAAATATGTGCTACCTTCAAGTGTTGTCAAAAGCAGACCACAGAGAGAAATTGGGAAGGACTGTGCAATTCAACCTGCAGGAAGATAAATGGCCAAGTGGAAGTTTTCGTTTTGTTTTATAAAGGCATTCATACTCTGACAAGAACAACAAAATGCAACCAGCTCTTGGGAAGCTCTAGCTTTACCAAGGAGATCCTAATCCATCATGGTAACTATGAGTGGAGAACAAGGAGAAGAGGAGGGGTCACAGCTATCTATCAGCCATTAAACATTGTCTATGTTGGTATAGGTAGCACTGTCCACAGCCCTGCATTGCAATGCTGGATTCCTGCTCTTACTGGACTAGAATAAAAGCTGAGGATTTTCATTATGCCACTCCTTATCCTGTCACCCACCCATTTTCAGGTTTTCAGGTTTGGGAAAGGAAAATCAATATCTTAAAGCAGAGAACAAAGATGATCCTTAATTTTTTTATTTTTCAAACACTGAAAGGCTCCAGTGGTGTGGTTAAACCCTTAGGTTCTACAACTTGTGAATAGTTTCCTGACCTTGCTCCATAAAAGTGAGAAATCGGCTACAGGTGTGACTCTAACAAATTTAGAGGGTTAGATCTATGTAGCTACAGGATTCTTCTCAGACTTTTCTGTTATCAGAAAGGTTTAACAGGCATAGTCCATGCAGTTCGTGCTGTACAGCTTCTATAGTTAGCAAGAATTATCAGTACTCAGCTATTTACTGCAAGAAAATCAGAGAGCATTTAACGATATCTATGACAATGATTACTTTAGATGTGAAACTGTGTACAGGCACAAAGCTTATGTCTAGAATCACACAATTTTTTTTACTGTTATTGAAGGGAGGTCTAAGGTAGGAATTTAAAATCACACCAATTTTACTTGTTTTAGGGATGTATTTAAAATACATTTATCAAACCAAGAAACTATTCACATGGCAAAGCAAGTCCTTTGCATAGCAATAGATTAGCCAATTAGTTTTATTTCGAAAAAATCTGTTTAGTCTTCAGGATTCAGCTTACAACTCGTCCAGCATATGACCACCAATTTCAATCTATTACAGCTTGAAATCTCAATCAGGCTCCTCTGCCCACCTCCACTTCTTAAGAAGGAATCTTAATTCTGCATAAGTAACTATACCCACACACCTTGAAGGCATCACTCAGGGTGTCAAGAGTAGAAAGCTTGCTTAATAAGCTTGGCCATCTGATTGAGAACTTAGCAGAGCCCAGTCTATTACTGGATGAAGAAGACTACAACACAATGTCACAACATTGTGCTACTTACTTCAAGTGGATACAAATTTACCCTTCTCTGTTTTCCATCACACTTAAATTTGAGCTGACAGTTGTGCTTAAAGGAATTCAGTTTTGTCTTCTAATTATATATCTGCCTTTTCTCAACATGTTCTGATTAATTTAAACAGCTCACTGTGTCTAATTAAAAACTGGTATGTTAATTAATATGGACATCTCCGTTGATATCTGCAGAAACAGCCACTAAACTTTTCAAGTTAAGATTAATTCACACTTGTCATTGGAGAATAAATAAATCTAAAGAAAATTACTGAGGTGAAAGTTTAACACTCAATATAGCTAAGAATTTCTTTCAATTGTGACTTATTTTCTTCATTTGTGTGAAGAATTTAGAAAGCAATTTCAGTGCTTAACTAAAAAAATGACTATCACATTTGCACACATTTTAAAAGTTGAATGCAATATTAAATTATAATCTTAATGGTTGTTCTAACTCATTTGTTTCAAAGTTAAAGACAGAAGGAAACTTTTTCCAAGAATCTTCAAACATAGTTTTATTTAAATAAAAGAATGTAGTGACCCTTTAATGTCTTATATTCCAAGGTAAAGCTCCTAGTACTTATTTTATTTCAACCAATGAAAAATTTCAGAAAAGGGTTGACAATTTGATCTTTTGAATGTATTTAAATTTTTAAATTCAAAACTTAAAATAGCTATACAAAGGTAAAAAAATAACCATCTCATGTACTTTAGAATGCTGAAGTATTTCTGTCTAGAAAATTTCTTGATTGTTTTGAAATATGACCCTCAAAAAGTTTGTTTATTTATATAATATAATTTAGCCAGATTTCACAAAAAGGCCAGCAGAAGTATGTAAACAAGAGAATCCATAAGATTTCATTGTTTTATAGTCACATCCAGTCAAACAATGAAAATAAAAAAATTCATATTTGAAATTATATTTTATATTTAATCCATGCATCATAAAGAATAAATAAGCTTCCATGCAGCAGTTTAGGTAATTTCTTACACTTTTTTCAGATGCCAAGTCATGAAGCTTCACTGGGCAGGGCAGGTGTGGTAATTACTTCCCTAACAGTCCTTTCTGTAGCCTAAAACAAAATAAATGATCAATAAAGTCTCTCTACAAAATTTGTCTTACATTTGTATGGAGCTTTGAATCCCCTTCCACATATGCACATTATATTTTTCAGAAAAATATATGGTTTTTACTGCATTCATTTTTTACTGTGCCTCCCATGAAATGCTTGTTTTTAAATATATTTTTATTGAAAGTAAATAATTTTCATGCAACATAGTTAGATATGGTTGCCCAGCTCTTCCCAGCTCCCAGATTCTCTACACCTTGCTACCCACCTAACTCCATGCCTTCTTTTTCTTTCTTTAGAAAACAAACAAATATGGAAATAAACAAAAAAACACATTAAAATATATAACAAAAAACATAAAAAACATATATACACACAAAAAACCATAAAATAACAAAATAAGAAGCTATAATATACAAGCAACAACCTGGTAAAACAGAAAAAATTGTCCAAACTGTCCAATCAAGGAAATATGAGTCAAAATGTCTACAAAAATACCACCGAGTTAATTTTGTGTTGATCAGTTACTGTGGGGCATGGGACCTGACCTTAAGTGTGATTAAGAGTGAGACTGCATTGGAGAAAAGTATTTTACCTTTGCAAGCAGTTGTCAATTAGAAATAGCTAACAGCTCATGGCCACTACATTCTTGAAACACTGAACTGCAGATTGGAGACTGGAGTACAGCAGTTAAAGGCACTGATTGTTCTTTTAGAGGACCTGGCTTTATTCCCAGTGACCCACATAGAGACCCACAACCTGTCATAACTGCTGTCCCAGGGCCTCCAAAGCTATCTTCTGGCATCCAGGGACACCAGGCACATATGTGGTACAGAAAAATACATTCATACACATAAAATAAAAAGTTACTTTTATTCAGATTGAACCTAATTCGAGTAGTTCTTACTTACACAATCACATGAAACAGAACCAGACTAGCTGTTAGGTACCTTTGGCTGCTGCCCCTGCTAACCAATTGCATCCACTGTGTACTTTCTCTGAGATGTGTCAGCTCCAGAATTTATTTTCTTACTTATCTAATAAGGTCAAACAAAGAAGAAATCTTTCACCTCCATGTCCGTAGGGAATATCAGTGCAAACTAGACACTTACAGTGAGATACTGCCAAAAGTGACAGCTTGATGGTGCTGCTGTGAATTTTGTAAGTAACTTCAGCTACTTTTCTAATTCGGTATGGTTCCCAAGACTCTAATAGTACCCAAAAGCAACATATGGTTTAGTTTCTATGGAGGTTAAAAAACTGCCAAAAATTACAACCTAAGATTTATAAACATGAAGCTTTATTCTTGGATATATATATCCCCATGTGTTCTTTGTTAACAAAATTTATGACTAAAAATGTCATATGTTATAAAAATCATTTCCTAAACATTAGCCACCTCCTAAACAACATCACCTTACTGGCTTTATTCCTAACAGAGTTCTCTTCCTTATTTGAAAACATGTTTGATATTGCAAAAGTGTATCTCAGATTATACATTTAATATATATTTAATAAATATTTAACAACTAGTTAGGAAGATGGAAAATCAATAACTAAAATAAACTATGAGTAAAATTCAACCAAAGGCAATCAGTCTTGGCTACAGAGTATTGATAATCAATAAGTAAAAAGTGCATCTAATCTAGATTTCTATTCTTAAGATATTTTCTAGATTCCATATTTCATGACAGAATGCATGTTTCTGGATATTTTGCTCTTTTGAGTTTATTGATGTGTGCATTTTGAGCAAGAAACTACTCTCTGCTAAGGCCTACAAGTTTAGTTCAAAATAAAAATAAAATGCTTTCAAGATGGAAATGTGAGGCTAATATAAGATTTGTGATTCTACACATGCATTTATTCAAACGATGCTGAAAAGTACACAGGCGCAGTGCCAGTATGGATAACTTCAGAAGAATGCATTTCGCCTGAGTTAAAATTGCTTAGTAACTGATTGCTAAGACTATCTCTGCCGACATTACAGAAAGCCCGTGGCCATCATGCTGATTAGGAGTGCAGAAGAAAAGAATTAGAAGTACGTTGAGCTGGTTTTAAAATTAAGCTAAAAACAAACCCCTAACAGCCCATGTTTCTGGATGTAAAACTGGTATCGAGACCTGGAATGCTGACTTGTAATTTTAATTAGAATAATGCTGGAGCAGTGAAGAAATGATTCAGTGTGTAAGAACATGAATTGCTCTTACAGAGGACTGGAGTCGATCTCCCAGCATCCAGGTTGGGTAGTTCAAACCCCCTGTTACATCAGGGGATCTGAAGGCTTCTTCTGGCTCACTCACACACTTTCACTCACATTTATATATCTACTCACAAGGCACACATGTGCACAACACATACTTAAACATAAAACAAGCCCCAAATAAATAAATAGCATCAGAGAATAAAAGTAAATAATCTGTAATCACACTGCTAGCTAAATCACAAGACTGCCTTTGAAGAAAGAGAAATACACAGATCCTCACTGAGAGGGATAGAGGTGTCTTGCACTTCATAGATATTCACAAAAGTCATCATTATCGTGAGAAAATTTGCCAGCTAGTAGTGGTAGTAGTGGCGAGCAAGATTCATCAAGAGTGCAAACCATGTGGTGCATGCCTTTAATCCCAGCACTCGGGAGGCAGAGGCAGGCAAATCTCTGTGAGTTTGAGACCAGCCTGGTCTACAGGAGCTAGTTCCAGGACAGGCTCCAAGGAGCTACAGAGAAACCCTGTCCTCACAAAACAAAGCAAAAAAAAAAAAAAACTGCAAACCTTGCAAAGGGAGAGGATACAGGAATGGACTGAAGGGCTACATAAATGGTCAAGTTTCAACATGTAACCCATTTGCTCTTTGTGACTTTAGCCTGGCAGCTAACATGTACTGAAGCTTCTATTACAATGTTAAGGCTCAGAAAGGTTGGAGACCAATAAAGCTGATGACAGCCTGTAGCTGTCTCACTTACTTGCATCAACAATGCCTTTTCTTTATTAAAATTCTTTTTTTTTATACTAACTCAAGTTCCCCCTTCCTCCTCTCCTCCAGACCCTCCCCTCCCCTATCCCACCCCCATGCACTTGATGGAATTAGGAAGGCAATGTATTTGGCACGTCTGAAGCCTCCCTTCCTCATGTTTGATGCCACATGGTACGCAGGACTGTTCATACATGTTAAGAGTCTCCTCGGGTGCAGGGAAGATTACTAATCTCCTCTAACAACATCAGAGGGCCTACTTTAGCTGACATGAAAGTGCTTTGAGTATAATATTAGATGACAGACACCCTCAGGTCTTCGTTCATCACTATAGTTCTGCTTAGCTTAAATGCAAGTGTTGTGTTAGAGGTAGAGTTGTAAAAAGGCTAACATAATTTCAGTCAAGATATCTTACTAAACTACCGTTGGCCATGCCAAAGGAGCAGCGAGTTCCAATGGAAGTTCCTGGTGTCAGCCCAGCAGAAGGGCATTCTCGGATGGGCCAATCTCATTTAGGCAAGGCCACGGGACTGCAGACCTTAGAATGCCTTTTGCTTCTGCTGTGCATTTACATGTTCGCTGCAGCTCTCTTTCTCTGGTATCTGGAATTGTAAGTGTACATAAGGAGATCTCTACTGCCTGTGATATGGTGTGTTTATCTTTTGGAAACATCCTGTTCTACTGGGCATTTTTACCTGTGCATTATCAAGAAGATGACCCCTCCCTAAGCTGTAGTGTCTGATTTGATAATAATGATACCCTATACAGAGTTTTGATGAATGAAAATAAATACAACGACATGTTTTATAGCTAAGGTCCATAAATTCCACTTTTAGAGAATTCTCGGGTTAATGATCAAAAGGAAAGCCCCTGAGTCCAGGAGTCAGGCTGGATTTAATTCTCTTAATGCTGGAAAGAGGCAGTCCTGTGGCATTAACTGAAACAAAGCTTCAAAATAGCTTCAGGCTAAACCAGATGCCTTGCTAATAGTTTTAAGATAAATACCCCCAGAAAATAAGCTGAAGTTCACAAAGACACATAGCTGGGTTGTCTGACCCATTAGACTAGGATCGAAAATACAAAATGACATGATTGTTGCTAGCTGCCCTTCCTAAACCTGGTTAATAATCAAAGGTGACGATTAATTTCTTGCACCAATTCCTGACCTCAACTTTTTGTTATTGATGAATAGGTATGCACCCTGAGACTAGAAGTTCAGCTGACTGACTAGTTTTTTTTCGATGTATAAATGTTTAGGTTTGTGATTGCTTTAAGATTAAAAGATTACCCTTTAGGATAAGGAGTAAAGTAATCGGCCCTTTCTTTTTAGCTGAATAATGCATCCTGCCAGTAAAAGACATGACAAGAACACCTTGCTTGCCCACATGGTTAATCTATAACAAGTTGCTTGGGTGTGAATGTATGTGGGTTATTGGGAATATTTTGTTTTTCACCTGTAACACATAAAATGTTTAATCATGTGAGGGAGATGTAAAACGTGGTTTTACCTATGATCATGATCATTTGCTTGAGAGGAATGCGACCTTTGACTCTTGTACTACCTGGAAGATTCTGTTTGGGTGCAAAAACTGAAAGAAAAAACATGAGTGAAAGAAAAGAAAGTAAAAATAAGAGGTTAATAAAGAAGAAAATTATGGAGAGAGTTTGTGAGTGCCTTTTTCCCTAACCCCCCTCAGATAGAAAAGTGTGGATTCACTGACTCCATGGATTCCTATTAAACCCTGTGCTGCTGGAGACTGGCCCACCAGAGAGGGGTCTCAAACTGTAATCAATACCTACTAATATTATAAGATATCATACTATTACATTTTCTTTCAAACTGCCTTTTAATGTATTCACAAAAAATTAAAGCATATTCACAAAAGTGGATTAATAATTTCTATGCATTTCCAGATATTTTCACTTCACAATTCCTTTGTTTTTAATTACGATGCTACATCCCACATCAGCTACCTAAAGTTTTCAACACAGATGGGATTCACTCTTCCTTCAGACACTGTTTTCTTTTTACCATTTGTCACTTTTCTATTGCATTATCTACGAAAGTTGAAAGTTATGGACACCATCTATGAGTTGCATAGGGATTGATGTTGAAACATTTAGCAACAGATCAAAAAAGATAGCTTTGGATACCTCTGGAGACAGATGCTTAGATGTAGGGGCATTTATTATTATTATTATTATTATTATTATTATTATTATTTCAAATATTTGTGATATTTAAAATGCTGGAAAGATGTTCAAAAATCAAACTATCCTTTTAAAAAAATAGGTTGACAAATTATCACTTGTACAATATTAGTATTTAATTGTACCTGGGTTTGGGAGCAAGAGAAAGCAGGTATACTGAATGACTGTTTCAGTGACAGTAAAGGAAGGTCTTATTCCCCAGGAGAAACAGAAGCATGGGTGAGGTGATTAGTTTCCACAGGTCCAGCATTTTCAGTTTCCATCCTTTCACAGCCACTGTCCCAGCTCCCAACTTGTTCTAGAGCTTCGACTGGGCATATTTTCATGCCAGGTGGTATATCTTTGGGAAGCTCTCATTTATGCTCAGGAAAGGCTTATATTTTGTAAAGGCAATTGGGTGTTTCTCAAGCTACACCGTAATGGCTGAGGTTATCTGTTGCTGGAGATGGGTCATCCTGGGGATTACCATGGATGACAAAGATCATGATCCAACAGGGGCTGCAGCTTATCTATGTCAGATAAATAGAGCAGAGATGACTATTATGGGGCAGAATTTTGCTCCGAAGCAGAAATTCAATACTAAAGAACCAAAAGTGACAGACTTAGATGGTAAATGAGAGAAGAATAAAAATGATAACCCGAATCTAAACTCACATTAATCAATATATCATTAGTTTCTCTTAACAGAGCTGTCTCCATGCTAGAAATCTCTCTTGGAGAAAAGGATGATCCCTTCTGCAACTTCAATATATCTCTGAAAAAGCACACATAAATAAAGTACACAGGCTGGACTATTTTTCCTTCATGACTAAAGCAAAAGCAAATATACAACAAGATGTTTGCCATGAAATCAAGGCACTGGGTTGACAGCCTACTGTCCTAGAAAAGTATCTGCTAATCCAAGTGTATGTTTAAAATATCAAGAAAACACCTAGAAACAAAAGCAATACAGAAAGTTTACTTTTACCAAATTTCTCAGCAAATATAGGATGATAGTTCATCATCATTGAGAAAACTTTAAGGCCACTATTTTAACAAGATTTGGAAGATGCTGGACAAACATGTCCCATGTAGTTTATTAATAGAAAAATAACATGAGATTCATAACTGAGTTATAGGTCTCTGTAGAAGTATCTGAGATATAGTTATTTTTCAAATCCATATAATTTAACTATTGAAACAGCTAAGTTCTCAATCATTCTCCTACCTCTTGTTTCTATTAACCCAACTCTTCCTTCAGCCATTTAAAATTTACAGCAAAAGATTAAGGTTTTGATACAGAAGCACAGAGTTCTAAAACCACACATTAAAAAGTAACAACTCAACAGGTAAAAGCACTTGCCACCAAGACGGACAGCCTGCACTCCATCCTGAACACACACATGATAGAAGAAGGGAGCGATATCCTGAAAAGTGCCTATGACCTCCAAATGCATGTGCCCCACAACTGCACAGAGAATAAACAAATGCAATAACGAATTTTAAGAGCCAACTGGTGAATATTTGGTTATTGGTCACTTCTAAAATTACCTTTTTTGAAAGGTCATTTCTTTCCACTATTTTCTAAATTTCCAATCTGAGACTATGTAGAAAAAATGGAAAAGAAAACTAGAATTAAAGCTAGTTGAAATCCTTAATGCAATGTACAAGGTAATATTTTGGTATGAGAGTCAATCACTTTAAATTCATTTACTTATTGCTGTCTGCACCTGTAGTAGATAGATATTGCGCTGTTCACACAATTGCTGCAAAGCCCATTTTGAATACCAGTGATGAAAAATGGAAGGGCATTGGGATGCAGATGCACATTCAGGCAAGGATCTCCAGAATTTTCTGAGAAAACAATAAAAGTAGAAACTTACAAATCAAACAGATATTCCATAAATATTGGATTAACAAATAAATGGTTGGAGACATCAAGATATTCTACTAATGCTCAGTTTAACCAAGCTAAAGCTATTGGTTACTGTTTAGAAACTATCAAGAATGTAAGTAGCACTGAGGAGAGGTACTTGAAATAACTTAGCATTTCAGTACCACACCATGCATTAAGAGAGGGCCCAGAGAAAAGAAATGCATCAGCATATTGCTTGGTGTGTATTTCCAAAATTCCTGTTTGAAACTTAATCCATAGTGAAATAACATTGAAAGGTGGGAGCCATAAAACGTGATTAGATAATCAAAACACAATGTGTACACTCTAGGATTCTCAGAGAATGAATAAGAAAGAGAGAGAAAGAAGAGTTAATTGGGTGAGAAAGTTCTCATTTTGTGAAGGGACTAAAGTCACAGTAGTGATTCTTCTACCACCAACTGTCCATTTTCAACTGCTCTCCAGCAAAAAGGTAAATCCTACAGATCTACCCCGCCTATGTATCACTGGAGGCTGACTTGATCTTATATGGATTGTGTATAGATAACCACAGCTGCAATGTGTTCATGAATGTGATAGTCAAGTCATGAGCAGAAGACAGCATTCCTTAGCGCTCTCTCTCATCTGACTCTTTCTCTTACGATCTTTTTACTTACTCTTCTGGGTTATCCCTAATCTGTATTTAGTGATGGAGTAGACAAAGATTTTCCATCTGTATCTGAGCACTAAAATCACTTATTCTCTGAGTTTTGAATAGTTAATGAATCTCTGTATATATCAGTATCCTCTGTAGTAAATATCTGATTCAGTAAGTAAGTAAGCAGCTCAGGTCTATGGGTATAACCATAGGCATTAAGGCAGCAATTTGTCAGCATCATGGTTTACCAAAGTGACAATAGCACATTCTAACCTAGGGCCTAAGACCTCCCTACTCATTTTTTTAATTTCCTAAGTCTAACTTCAGTTGGCATGAGACCTTGCATAACTTCCTGAGCCTAGGTAGAGTTTGGAGAAATATCATTGGCTACCTGACCTAGACCCACCTCTGCCCAGTTACCTCTAGCAATTGCAGAATACTACTGGCCTTTGTTTCTTGCTCCACCTTGGCTCATCACAAGCTTCTCCACCCCCATCACAACCCTATATAAGTCCCTACTTGATACCATTAAACAAGTTCCTGCTTTGACAGACTCCTGACTCAGTGGTTGTGTTTTTCCCTGGTGCCCAGGGAAGAGGGCTGAGTTGCCACACTCACCATCCTGTTCAGCCCAAGGAGGGTCCAGCGGTCCAGCTCTGACCCTGCTCTTTCTGCCAGAGGACTTGGCAGACTAGAATTCAATATCAGATAGGAAACCGTTATGTGGAATGTGCCTCTAGCCCAAAAAGAAAGCAGATAGTTATACAAAAATAGTCTTGCCACTGTTGGTCTGGTAGGCCTATCTTACCTTAATGGTCAGCATTCATGGTCTGACTCTAGCTCAGATTATTGACAGCTTTAGCCCGATCCTACACTCCCAACACATCACTTTCTGGCATTATGAAAGCTAGCAAGCAAAGAGAAACTTTATAGTTCGTGTGATCTTGATTTCTTTATATGCTGTAGTCAAAGTCTGTGGTGTCCTCAGCAAGAGTCTTACCCTGTCTTGGTAAGGAAGGATCCAGGTGTCTCCAAAATATCAAAGGGTATTGTACTACCCTTGGTTACTCATCATCATAACATTGTAAGAACATTTTTAATTGACAAAACAAGGAATATTTGTGAGAAATTACTGCCTGAAATTTGGTGTGGGGGAGAAACTGTGGTTTCATTAGTATGGATCATGACATAATCATGGAATAGGATCCTCTGTGATGAAGAACATGGATATCTGAGAAATCTAAAACAAGGGAGCATTGTCATGTTGTATTTCTCTCATGAACGTAGCTAGCCCATGACTTTTATCTCATGAGAGCTTTTAACCCATGAGAGCTTTCAGCGACCATAATAAGAACATAACCAGAAAAATTAAGCAGTGTAATTGTCAGATTGTTGCAAGACAAAACAAAGAAAACAATAACAGCAAAGAAGTACGGTTTATGCATATTGTGCAAGTCATTCAGAATGCCAGAATATGCAATTTGATAGAGTTCTCAAATGTCACTGAGAATCGCTTACAAAAGCAAACTTAACTGAAACAGTGATAAGTGTATTACTTTTTGTGTGGTTGTGAAGATTATTTGCTGTAAGGGAAAATGAGGATGAAGTCATTGGAAGGGTTTCTTCAAAAGTGAGGAGAGAGGAGTGAATTAACAGCCTTTAAGAAAAATAAAAAGGTCTGAGTTAGACATGACAATTGCAGAGAGGAGGAGGAATGAGCCAGATGCCTCTAACAATAAAGCACAGATGTGACAGTTCTGGAGAAAGAGCCAAAAGGATTTAACTTTTCATTTCCTAAAGCCTAACATGACAGAAAACAAAACTAAAATATTTAGCCAGTGTGGAAATTTAAAAATCCACATGTGAAATAGTACTAAAAATTCACAAAAATGGTGACATTTTCACAAATAGCAGACAATTTAAACTGAAAGGTCAAAATCAACAGAAAATGTCAGAAAAAAGTTATATAACGTAACAAGACAAATTAAAGGAGGAAATAAAAGAAAGAATGATCTGAGGCAAATGAGATAGTGGAACCCTTAGCAATGCTAAAAAAGACAAGATGTTTATAGAAAACATGAGAATAATTTTTTAGTTTGGTCATCTAATTGAATCTCTTTTAAAAGGCACAATGTATCTATGATGTCTGAAGTTCATTTGTAACTGAAATTAAAAAAAAAACTGCTAGTAAATGTGATCAACAGAATCTATAATAATTATTTTCATTATAGCTCATGTAAAGAACAAATGATGATGTACAAATACATTCAAACTCTAGGTTAGAGCTGGGTTTAGAGAGCCACGCATATATCACTTCACCTGAAGAGCCGTTCACTGTATTCAACAGTGCTATGTAAAGTGATTGTCTTCCAAAGGGCATATTATGGTCAAGCAGGCATTATAAAACCTGGTTTAAATGGAAGATAATTTAACTTATTTGTTAAATTATGGGATGAGAGTCCGAAGATACTAGATAAATATCAGGAAGTCCTTCTCCTGTTCACAAAGATTATGAAAGAAATTATCTCAGCACCCCAAAAATCCAGCTTTTTAAATAGCAAATTCAATTTTGTTTCCATTTTCACTGCCACTTATAAGCAGGTTAAATATGAAACATTACTTAGTCAATTAATTCATCAAAATACTTAGAAACAAAATATTTGGTCAATAAAGCTGAATAAAGTATTTTGTTTGTGATCCCCACCATTTCCTATTCATCTAGATTATAATATATTAATCCAAATAACAATGTTTTAATTTAGGCTCATTCATTGAATAAGGACTATGGCTTAATATTATAGTAAATAAAATATGAAAATTGATTTTTTGTTTTAAATAGAAATAAACAAAGACATAAATAAAATATAGAGAAGGACATTAAAGAAGGCAAAGGTTAAACATTAGAAATTTAATACAGTCTATCTGCAAATGAAGGAATACTGAAAAATCATGTCTAATGAAGGATGAAGGCAATGACTGAAAGCCATTAAAAACAATGCATTTAAATTAAGAGTGACTTTATTTAATATTCATATTTAAACATCTGTCTTTTTCCATATCTTCGCATCTCTGAATTCTTTTCATACCGTGATGAAGTCAGCAGTTGAGACTATATTTCAGTCGAAAGTAGAGTTCCATGGATGAAAACCATCCAGAATGGTACAGCTTAAATAGTCAAGAGATTTTTGAAATTAGTATTGTCAGTAGAAAATCAGTCTGAAGCTTCTAGTGGAACTAGAAGAGAACTCACTTTACAGAAAAGCAGAGGTATACAAAAGGAGGAAAATGCACCAAGTGAGCACAGATTATCCACACTTGTATGTAGAAAGGCTAAACAGTAAAAGAGAAAAGTAATAATTTCAAAATTATGACCATTGAGAAAGTTGGGTATATTCAAAATCTATAAATAATTTAAAACTTCTAGGCCTCTCTACATTTAAACCTAGAAGAAGTTAAATATGGATAATGACAATATGTTGTATATTTCAAAAAGAAGGAAGACGTGGCAAATGCTTGAGGCACCATATATGTTTAATGTGATTTGAATATTATACATGCATTTAATATAGTATAATGCAGTATAATGTATGCATTATAATGTGATATTACTTTACAAATATTCATAATGTCTACTATGTTTTTATACGCTGGTTAAAAGTATATTTAAAATTTAAAAATAAATAAAATACAAAAGTGTCAACTTCAAAAGAAACAATGACAGAATTGGAGATCAATGTAACAATAATTATTACTCATGTATCCTACCTCTCATAGTATACCATTAAAATTTTGAATCCTTGTAGAAAGTCATGCACCTTATTACTTTTAATAAGTAGTTTCCATATTACTCGTAGAAGACATAATCATGAATAGTTATACGAAAGAGTATTTTTCAGTAAACAAAATTGAAATAGACTCTACAGAGTATCAGTGGAAGAATACAAACACATTCATTTCCTGAGCTATGTTTCAAATAGTTACAAGATTGGCCATCTTGTTGTAATTTTATTTCCTAGATAAGCATCACATATTTGTATTCTAACTGTAAGACTTCCTCCCCCTATCTAAATGAATAATACCCCTCTGTTTGTCACATGTTCTAACTTTTGCAAACATCTTCGGCAACAGATTAATTCAAGATCTGAAATTAGTTATTAACCACAATATAAGCAGATGAGTGATATCAAACTCGGAGGAGGTAGGATAAATGGTGTCAGTATTTTAAGAGGCAGAGCAATAGAACACACATGACAGTGACTTGGAAGGAGGGAGTTGAAGGTCTGGTATAGTTAGGCAATAAGCAAAAACAGAATCAGGGGTTGTGAGCGTGTAGTGAGGGAGACAATAAATATTAACAAGTCTAATGACCTGTTCGTATGAAGAGGCCATAGTACTTAAAATTATTCTAAAAGGACAAAATTATTCAAATCCTAGAACATGATGCTGATCTCTAAGCTCATTTACAAGAGCTTTGTATCTTTGGTCACTGTTTTAACATTTTGATCAACATCTTTGGGACATTCTTCACTGATGAACTACTCATAGTGAAGTCATTCTTGGCTTGACATCTTAATAGTCTTTTAATTTGCATCTCAGACACAGAACAGAAAGTCAAATCACATGGTAGCGAAGGCAACAGGAGTCTAAAGACAAAATAAGAATACTGTGTGGTTAATATTTGAAGAGAAAGCATTTATGAAAATATCCTATGACCGTGGAGGAGATCCTACGGACACAAGGGTGAATGGAAGTTAGGTTATATGGGGTATATTCATGACACTTAATCTCCATTGTCAACTTGACTAGATTTACAGTCACCTAGGAGATACTCTGACTTTGAGACTATTTCCAGAGAGGTTTAACTAAAGCAGGAATCTTGTTCTACCTATGAACTGCACACCCAATAAACTGGGGTTCCAGCCTTCCTACAAATGGAAAAGGGATCACTAACCTGTACACAACCATTCATATCTTTCTGGTTTTTGACTGGATTCAATGTGACGACTCAACCTGCCATTCCCATGGCTTATTCTCCATGATGGACAATATTCTTAAAACCAGGAAGCAAAAGAATTAATTACTTTCTTAAGCTGCTTTTGTCTAGCATTCTTTTCCTCAGCAAGGAAAATAATTGATGCTGTAGGTAATGCTGTATTCAGAGTGAGGCCCTTGGCTATCTGAATTCCTTTTCTGTTATCACAGTCCTAGCAGCTATCTGCACAGGTCATTTTAACAACCACAAAATTCACAAAGTCTATATCCCAGTCAGCTTTAATATTGAGTGGGATATAGATACATTTAAAGATATTTATCTATGTGACAGCAATTATTGAGTAGCCATTCCTTACTTTTAGGTAAACCTTATGTACATTTATGTTGGTATAATGTTATTACATACTAGGTAAAGCAGATCGAACCTGATCCGTGTTGAGGACACTCTGAGACCTGCTAGGGATAAACACAGCCTACTAGGACAGAGTTCTAATAAATTCAAGCCATAGGAAGCTGAGCAACAGATCAATTGAAAATCCAGACAAATCTCTAAGGATACCAAGGAAGAGGATGAATGGGATTTTCCTTATGTCAAAAACTCATTTTTATGAGATTCTTAATTCAATCTTTATATCAAAATTCACATTTATACTATTATATCTTAGAAAGTACCTTTAAAATATCTACCCATTATCAACTTAACCTGACTTTATAACCTTAGCTCAGATAAATTTATTTAATTATATTCAACAATTTGGAAATTTTGAAATCCGATGAAAGACTTCTGAACTTTATAATCTTTTACATATAAGTTATGAATAGCATGTTTTCTATGAAGGGCATTCTTATAATACTTCATAAGGAAATATTCCTTGCAATCTAATGACTAAGGAACTGTTTTGTTTCTATCATGGGTGTCGTGTGTGTGTGTGTGTGTGTGTAATATTGTAATTTTTTCTCCTGAAAACATAGATGATGGGCTTTGGGAATCTAGTAGGCTGGTTGGAAGAACAGAATTAGATTTACTGGGAGGACCTGCTGTTTCTACTTATGGCATTTACCATCCATGCCACCCTGTGACACATGATATAGTACTCTGCTTTATGTAACTTCCTATTTTATCAGAAAATACTTTGAGCTAACATATATCCAGAGTTGTAGTGATAGTCCAGTTGTTAAGATCACTTATTGCAGCCAGGCGGTGGTGGTGCACGCCTTTAATCCCAGCACTTGGGAGGCAGAGGCAGGAGGATCTTTGTGAGTTCGAGACCAGCCTGGTCTACAAGAGCTAGTTCCAGGACAGGCTCCAAAGCTACAGAGAAACCCTGTCTCGAAAAAACCAAAAAAAAAAAAAAAACAAAACAAAACAAGATCACTTATTGCTCATGTAGACAACTGAATCCAATTTCCAGCACCTAAACGGCAGGTCACAGGCATCTGTAATTCCCATGCCAGGTGATTTCAGACACTCTTCTGACCTCTCTGGTCACCAGGAATGCATGTTATACAATATGCAATGCAGGCAAAATTCATATACATATATGCATATATCATTACTACACTGAATATCAAATACTATCAACAAGAAACAAATTTTTCCATATCATCCAAATTATATACATCATATAATAGAAAAGTATTCCAAAACAATAAACACTAGAGTGGCTATACAATATAATTTTTATTATTGTTCAAAAGAATCATGGTATGATTTGCATTTATTAGACATCAATTCTATTTTTAAACAGTAGTTATAGATGGGTTGCAAATTCATTATAGATGAAAAATTAAACAGAATGCAAGAAGTACTAGTTTAATATGTAAAATTTTATTGTACATTTATATTATATGTATATTTAAAATGTCATTATTAATGGAAAGAACACTTTCCAATTTCTTTCTCCTCACTCTCTTCCTTTAGGAAACCAGGCATTTGGACAGCAGTAACATTGCTGCTGAGAGCTAATTCCGGTCTTTACTGCTAGACTGTTATCTTTCCACGTCTGTGATCACTGAACAGCTTAGTGAAATCCCATTGTTGTGACACTCAAATAAGGGCAGTCTTATCTTAACATTGCCATAAGGATTCTCTGAGCAAGTATAAAGCAGTACATACCCTTCCAGGCATATGGGAAGTGTCTCTTACCCAGGACAGCATAAGAGGTGGTAGATGCCAATTAGATGAAGATACTTTCATATCAGAAGTTTTTAGTCAAGAACACTTAGGTAAAGTGAGGCAGCTAAGCTGGATCTGGGGAGGCACCCTGATCTGATTTCTCACGGCCCTTAGAAGGTTTCCATGTCATCCCTGCAGTTCATCTGTGCTCAAAGAGATGAAAATTGTCACTACCCTCTTCTCAACATTCAGTTCATGCCATCCCTAAACAGCTACCATCAAAAAAAAAATTCAATTAAACGTAGATGTCTGTGCACACAGTGAAACAAATCCCTCTATTGCTCAGCTGCCTTACAAAGCTCATCTGGGACCATAGCTCAAACTCAGTTCCAGTGCCACAGTTCTATTAGTTCTTTAGCCTGAAAGGACAAGGTGAGAACTCATCCCATTAAATAATATGGAGTAAGTCAAGTACCCAAAAGTCATGTACAGCTCCAAACAGCTCCAGCATGCTTTCAGCTTTTACATCAAACACACTGGAAGTGTGTTTCTGAACCAAACATCTGTGCTGAGTGCATTGACACGGACACATCAGGGCAGGCAAGGGACCAGCCTGCTCAGAAGGAGCCTTGCTGCTTCCCATTAGGGCTCCATGGCGCCTGTTCTCACATTACTATGGTTAACCTTGGGCTAAACTACACTTGGATAATAATGGCATAAACTTTTTACAGTTCACTTAAAACTTTATAAGGGCTGGTTCTTTACAGTAGAGAGTGTATATTAATGTATAAAACAAGCATGCTTTTTAGTTTAACTATTTGGCAATGTGCATTTTCTGGGTCACTATTCCAGCAGAATGCAAGCAATTTCAATGTTTTTTAATAAAGTGAGAGAATGCAAACTTTTACAGCTTGGGTGACTAAAGCTATGTGACCTACATACCACGTATTAAAAACAATTACTATGCTGTTGCCAGACAGTATGGGGCGTATTACCAGAGCTACCGTCATTAGGCACGCCTCAGCATAGCAGTTAAAGGATCCAGATGGTGGTTTTCAACTCTATCTCCACGGTGTCCCCTAGGAAGTTTATGCTATAATCATGAGCTCCTACTTACTTCAAAGTTTCGTGAAGCACAGTCAACAGGAGACAGGGTTTCCTGCTGTTGCTGTTGGACTGTAACTGCACTAACCATTACCCTCAACAGAAATCTAAATGACATGTGTGATCAAATGCCCAGATCCTCATTAGCAAATGTGCAGCCCAAGGCCAAAAATGGGTGTACAGGGGAATTTCTCAGCCCAGGACCAATTTTGTTTTATGATACATTTTTTCTTTCAAATTCATTTTAGCATTCTGATGGAAATTAGGGGAGGGGAAAATGTTTTATTACTTGATTTTTCATAAAGTGATTCCAATCAGGCTTTATTATTGTAAACAAAGACCAGGTAACATGAACTAGTGGGTCAAGCAAGCAATCTTTAAGAGTACATCTGTGCTCAAAACACTACCCTTGAACCTTAAAAAGACACTTAAAAATTAAGCATAGTGTTCGTAAGTTTCTTAAGTATGGCCTCACATGTGCAGTGTGATCACCCTGGAGAAAACCGTAATGGCAATTCTCGTTATGTGTAATATTTTGAGAACCTATGAGTTCCAGCAAGCTTAAGCTTTATTGTTAGTCTCTCTGCTTATAACTCATAACCAGTAATTTCTGTTAGTTAAGCATACTAATATTTCATTACATTTTTATTGTGTTATTGCTGCGCTGACAGTATCTATCAAAATTTAGAATATTTATGTGCTTCAACCTCAAAATTCTCTTCTGAAAAGTCACCTATAAACATTAGTTCACCTACACGCAAAGATACACTTGAGCTAGTTTTAATTTATTATTTTCAAAGAAAAGTAATATGAAATGAGTGACCATCAACAGGAAAGTAATAAAGTTACCTGTGAATAGTTTAACTCTGTATATAATAAGGTAAGATCTCTGAAATACATTGTTTCTGAAATAATTTATACAAACTCATGGGTTTCTCAAAGGCTTTATCACCAATCCTTAAATTTGGCTAGTCCACCCACCATAATCATTTCTTTTTTATCTCCTAAAATCATTCTGTCTTAATTCTGTGACTCTCAGCAGACCTACCTTTTATCATTTCTCATGTGCTCTATTCTTCTTCTACTCCTTTTTAAAATCATGTTGTGAGACAGTGGGTTTGCATATGACTGGGTTAGTGCACCCCCTTCACCCTTTTATTTTCCCTGGACACCCATACCTCTCCCTGAACAAGCCTTTCCTCTCCCATTCTCTCACCTCACCACTTTCTTTTCACCTATAATCTACTATTCTCTCTCTCTGCCCTCATCTCCCCACAAAAAGTCTCATTTTTGTTTCCTTGCTCCCGTTGCTAGGATCCACATGTCATATGGTATTTGTGTTTCTGGGCCTGAGTTACGTCACTCAATGTAGTTTTTCCTAGTTCTATCCATTATCTGAAAATGTCATGGCTTCATTCTTCTCAGCTGAGTGATATTCCATTCTGAATATGTACCATAATATTTTTCTTACGGATTTATCTGCTGTTAAACATCTAGTTTGATTCCATTCCTCTAACTATTGTGAATAGACCAGCAAAGATTGTGGATGTGCAAGTAACCTAATTTCAAAATGCAGTTTTTGAAACCCCACCAAAAATAATTCTAACAGAATTACCATACTTTAGTTGACACTGTTGATTCCAGAGACATGAGTTATTGAATGATAATGCAGTGCAAGATATGGGATGTCTCCTCATGAGTTGTTGTCCAAGGACACCGGAGAGATCTCCAAAACAGTGCACAGTATTGCTATTACTAGTAGCCATAAATAACCACAGGGTAGGACTCTAACTGATAGGACATATCACACTATGGCTGCAGGACACAGAAAAATCAATGTCAAACTGACTTGGAAAATTTCTTCCTAATGGCAGAGTTATGGTAGCAGAAGGTGATAGACAAGCTGCTTTAGATAAAAAGATATCAGTGGTTTTACCCAATGCTGGATGGAGCATGCTGCATGCTGCAACACTGACCTGTCAGGCAAGATGTGCCTGCTAATGCAATGATAGTATGCCTGGGGATAACTAACCACTTTCTGAACATATTAGAGGCCTGTTCCAGAACACCCCTGGCACTGTAATCCTAGCCAAAGGGCCACGGCTGAGAAGGTTACAGTCTCTAATGTAGAGCCTACTATGGTTACTTTGCTAAATGGTCATGTTGTGAAAAGCATTTTTTAAATATTTGTATATCTTCACATAGACTTAGCTGTTCTTAACCTTACGGAGGAAGACTTCTTTTTCAGTGAGCATCAGTCAATGGAGAACATAGACTGCTCAAAGTACTGATAATAGAAGACCCCATGCTCAACCATAAACAACACCTATATTAATCTACCTAATGTATATAAAATGATGGAATTGATGTCATTTGGGTCAAATCCATTTGTATTTAAGAATGTCCATATCAACCCATGAAGGATTTTCCACACCAGGGCTTAGCAGGAATAACTATACTTGTGACAGACAGCAAAGATTAAATAAAATATTTCATTAGGTACTTTGTTTCTCCCAAAGTTTTGTTTATAATTTTTTGAACCTGGTGGAGTGATAATTCTTCAGGTTAGAAGAACCAGAATATATAAGCATTTATAGATTTTAATATATTACAGAAGACTTTTGTAATAATACATTGGTAATTATAAAGAGAAATCGTTTCCATGAGATATAGTTTATTTTGATTTTTAATGTTTTGATAAACCCATTCAAGCAATTATGGTTAGCTCCTCACACATTTTGTTCTCCAATCATACCCATTCCCCTTCTTCGCATTTTTCAAAAAGAAAACAGTAATACATTGATATACTGATATTGATACTTTAAGTAAATCTGCAATTTGTCTTTTTGTATTATATATTCTGTGTGTATTGTACTGCATAAAAATGTGCCATGCTTGTCTCTACCATGGCCTTTCAGAAAGTTTGCTCATATTTGAACTAGTTTCAGTTGTCTCCTCGGCTTGCTTTACTGGAAATTTCAATTGGTAAGACATTTTCTTTTACCTATCTTTCTCAAGTGTCCAAAGCCATCTCACAGAAACTCATTGTACAGTTGGAGATTTTTTTTGTTAAAGAAGAGGAAGCAGTGTATGATTCACAGCATCCTTGTTTGTCATTCTTCGCAGGAAAGTGTACGTTAGAAGCCTGTCTAGTGAGCTGACAGTGAAGGCAAAGACCATTTAAAGGATAGTTGCAAGTACATCAATCAAAAGACTGCAAGGTTTGCCAGGTTATCTTGTTTTGTGATCTCTCCCTTGAAAATGGTGGCTTTTTTTTATCATTTTTAACTTTTTTCCCACAATTTTAGATGTATCCATAGAATGTACTTTGACACACCACCCGTTTTCCTCCCTCGACCCTTCCCACTCTACCTCTTCTTGCTCTCGACAAGCTACCCTCCCACATTCCATGCCTTTTTGTGGCCCACAGTGTTTAATTAAGTTTGCCTACTTGTGCATTGATTATAGGTTATCTACCTGAGCAAGGACCACTTACCAGTGGCTACATCACCGAGGAATTTGATTTTTCCATGTATCTGCAACTCCTGGTGATCAAGGATCATGTGGTTTATCTTCTATCCATGACTGAGCATTGATGGGCCTACTCTTCTGCAGGTCTTGTGAAGGCAACTTCAAGTGCTGTGAGTTAATTATTGGGTACAATATCCATGTCATGCCTAGAAGACATTGCAGTTCAATACTTTTCATCGTTTAGCTTTTATATTCTCTCTGCGATGTTCACTGAGCCTTGACTGGGTTAATATATGTCTTCTTTTGCTGAGAACTCAATAGTCACTGATTCTCAGCACTTAGACTACCCCATGTTAACTGTATTTCACTGCAACTGTATGTATTCCATTTAACTGTGTTCTCTAGCCAAGGCAACCAGTAGCACTATTCAAAGATTAGAAACACAAATATTTAGAAATTAGTTTCACAGAATATTTGTTTAGCAAAGTAATAGTAGTAGGTTTTCCCAAAAGACCTATGACCTACCCAGTAATAAAACTCTAAGCCACATTCATAGTACCCAGTATGGATATGAATCTCTCCTGTAGAGTAGGTCAAAAATCCAATCCTAAAATAGTTGGTTACCCCCATAATTGCCATGGAGCTCTTGCACCAGTGGGCATATATTACTTGGAAAGCTGGTACTGTAACATGCAGTATTCACAGATGGTTAAAATCATGCTTTTTCTTTCTGAGGAGGCTGCATAAAACCTTCCATAACTGTGGAACATAGCTAGTAGGGAGGGATTTTCCAGGTCAGTTCTGGCTTGATGTATATGTCTTGCCAACAAAGTATACAGTGCATTCAGCTATAAGTACCATCTATGGCAATAGCTTTTATCGTGAGGAGGACTTCTGGGGCCTCTCTGACTAACACTAGCTTTGAAAAATGGGCCTGAAAACCTAGTCATTCTTTTCTCAGTACAGATTTAATGGTCTCCCATTAAGTTTCTATTCATAAGTTTCCATATGGAGTTTTCCATTGTGTGTGTGTTGGGTATGTGTGTTGATTTTGGAAGTTTATTATTTCTCTCTTTATTATTGTTCATGTCTAAAATTTATACTAAAATATATTAGGATAGAAAGTGGTCTAGCTTCAGAGGAGCCCAGAGGAGCCTGATTTGAGAGCCAGCAGCTGAAGCAGGGGTGCAACAGCATGCTACACATCCATGACAAAACAATGCAACTCAGTGGTATCCCCTTTTGTTATGAGGTCTTCAAACATGAGAAAATTTCCAAGATTGGTCAAGGCACTGCCAGATCAGCCAGAAGGAACCTCTGAAGAAGGTTTAATAGATGGCAAGGAAGAGTTTCTCAAACTGCCTTGTGGGAAATGAAGATCCCAATACTTCTAAAACACTAGAATGTGATCAATCTGATGTAGATTTGTTGAACCAATGCTTTCCAATCTAATTGTTCCTCACTAACTCACACACCTGAGATCAAGAGAAGAGTGCAGATACATCTACTATATCCTAACTAACCTCTACTACAGCCATAGGAATAGCATCCTGGACAGGATACAAATATGCCAAAGAAAAATATTCTTTACCTGGGAGAGGTCATGAAGCTAACAGGTTTTGGGCTGGCCTCTGTCTTTAGTCTGATCAGAAACCTGCTAGCCCAGGCACTATAGCAAGCATGTGGTGAAACTATAGTATCAGTCTCTAGAGCTGCTGCCACGAGAGTGTGACTTCTGCTCATCAATTGACTTTGTCTAGTGCTGTATATCATGGTGGAGATGTGAACTCAAAGTCCCATCTTGCAGGTAACTTGTACCAACAGCAGCTTCACTAATCACCCAGCTCTACTCTACCGTCATCCCTGGAGTGTGAGCAAATATGCCCAGGTATGAGCTGACTGAAGAGGTAAACCTGCAAAAATCCAGAAACAGAAGACAAAGAGTGGTCTGAAGTCCCATAGAACCTGATTGCTGTAGTCTGGATCTCATTAGCATGCTGCTGGGACCAGACCTGCACAGAGCGTTGACAATGAGGATGCTCTCAACCATGATGTCTTTTGGAAATACTCCACACTCTCAGCCCTCAAAGACATGTTGTCTGCCCACTTGATGACTATATTTGTGTACCTGGCATGGGTACACTAGAAAGGCACCAAATTTCCTGCAAGCCCACAATCAGAGGAAACACTTGACCATTGTCAACCAGATGGACTCTGAGCATATCTACTAAGGCCAATATCAGTGTTGTTCCTCGTTAGGGCTTGTGGAGACTATTTCATAGGTCATGTGACGCTACGGTGGACATGATGAGGCGTTTGAGATTTATTTTCCTCCAGAATATGATCACTGCCCCATCCTGAACACTAAAAACTACAAGCCAAGTGGACCAGAGTTCAGCATTGGCTCCAAGATCCAGAAGCGCAGCTGGCTTGCAATCTTGGCCCTCCCTTAATTTCTAATGCTGCTTCTAACATCTTTAATAACCTTGAATAGGATGTAGGCTTGGAGAAGCTCAGGCATCAGTGACTGAGAGCTTGCACACTAGTAGGAAGGAAGCCCAGGGTTCTTATTATCACTAGTTCTCCCACCATTGTGACGAGCTTGGAGAAGAGGGTGCAGCAGAACTCAATTATCCTTGGACTAGATGACAGGAACATGAGGGCAATGAAAACTTCTTATTTTTTTCAAAAGGAACATGTTTGTGAGTACTGTTCTACTGTTCAGAGATTTCAGTTTATTCAGTAATATTAAAGTCAAAGTTTTTCATTGAAAATAAATAAATACTAGAATAAACTATAAACTCAAATTATGTGGTATTGGAAGTACACAGTTTATGTATTTGTTTATCAAACAATTTCGATCATGGATTAAAAAATGAAACAAAATTAATACTCTAGTAAGAATTAAGAATTTTATTCCAGGTCTGGGTGGTAGTGGTGGACACTTTTAATCACAGCACTGGGGAGGCAGAGGCAGGCAGTTTTCTGTGAGTTAAGGCCAGTCTGATCATCAAGAGCAAGTTGCAGGACAGCCAGAGTTGTTACACAGAGAAACCCTGTCTTGAAAAAAAAAGAAGAAAAGAATTTTAATCCATTATTGTTTTTTAAAGTCTCATCTCTAAAAGTGAATTGGGTTGATATTAACATTTTTTAAATTAATGAACGAGTTTGAACTTATACATTGCTTTCAATCTATTTACCAAATTGAGGGAAAACTATTTCAGAACACTATGCAAATATCAACCTGGAATAAAAGTAATAACTTGATGTAGACCTTGCAATTTAAATGCATTTTGATAATTCATAGATATCACAGCCAAATTATTATTAAAATATATCAACTTTTCAGACAAAACCTTGGGTGACATAAGAATTATTGAAACACAAAAGAGGAAGGAGTGAGTAGGGGGAGTGAGATGGAAGGAGGAAAAAAATCTGCATATCAGAGCAAGTCACATATTTTGATAGATGCTATTTAAGAAAACAATGGCTAATTTTTTGTGCTTAATGGTGAATTTGACATGAATTTTTATGAGACTTCATAGTTTTTGGAATGTTATGCAACCAATTTTCTTGGTTTCATTGATATTGTCTTGGGAAGTGAAATAAGTCTTCACTTTATATCTTATGAATGTGGACAAAGAAGGAACATGAGAAGCAGAACAGGTGCAAAGCTAAGGTAAGAGATGCTTGTCCTAAAATCATCTAAGCCACATTTTTCTGTCTGTGAAAGAATCCTAAAGCTTTCTGTCTGAAATTTCTCAGATAATTTAGCTATGAAACACCTATTTACAGCCAATTCCCCTTTGTCTCTGTCCAGACAGTGAGGTTCCAGATTAGTCTTAAGGATATTTGTACACATGATAAAACCACAAGTCAGAGAGGCAGCAGTTTAACAACATCTTATTCTAGAAAAGACTTCAAAGTGTAAACTAGCATGGCTTTACCCACAGATAAAATTTCCTTGTCAGTTTCCAGGTCTTTTCTGCTCTCATTTAAACAAAACTAACACCATGAAATTTCTGTTTCCAACAATCCAGGGAGTCTTTCCCCATATTAGGGAGAAGTAAGGACCACAAAAAAAATCACATGTAAGTCTGGGTAATTGTAGGGTCATTATATGATATTTAATTGAGAAACTTGATAAGATGCAGAATTCACATATCTTAACCAAAATACTCTATGTAAGTTCCTTCTTTTATCTCCTTTCACAGCTTGGCTCCAAAATATATCACAACCATGATTTCATGTCCCTCTGCACAATAAGCATATTATAGGCACCCAGTAGTTTGCAGTGTTCTCCCGAAGGATAATAAGAAGGCAGAAATGATCTATTTCAACTAAAGAAGTGAAAACATCCCTCAAAGTACTCAGAAATCATTTCTACAGGCTGGAGGTTTCCAGCTTTAAAGAATGCTGTAATAACAGATTTCTAATAGTAGAATATTTGAATTCACAGGATCTTCAGTGATACCAACTTAGTTCACTATAAGTATAATATGTCTTATAACATCACATCAAAAAAATGGGTCAGCTGTGGCAATAGTATGCAAGGTGAATAACTTGAAATAATGGAGACAAGTCAATCATTGGTGTGGGAGAATGGTCTGTATTCTATAATTATATTTTAAATAAATGTTGATTGGCCAGTAGCCAGGCAGGAAATATAGGCAGGACAACCAGACAGGCAGTAGAGGCAGGTCAATGAGAACAGGAGAATTCTGGGAAGAAGGAAGTTCCTTCTGCAATTTTGAGCCCACCACAGAAGAAGCAAGATGTGACTGCCTCACTAAAAAAGGTACCGAGCCATGTGGCTAGCATAGACTAGAAAAATGGGCTAATATAAGTTATAAGAGTTAATAAGAAGCCTGAGCTAATGGGCCAATCAATTTATAGTTAATATAGACCTTTGTGTGATTTCTTTGGGACTTAACAGCTGTGAGAACTGGGCAGAACAAGGACTGGGCAGGACAGAACCTCAGACAACAAATCATGATATAAATACTGCTATGCTTTGCAAATAATATTTTCTATTAACTGCTATGAGGTAATAATTCCTAATGATGGTAAAACTAGGTAAGGTTAATAGAGAAATTTAACTTGTCATAATTAGACAGAAGTATCTCTTCCTTCACAAGTGATTAGAAATGATTTCAATGTTTTTTCTTTCTTCCTTTGGAGACAGGGTCTTATTAACTAGTAGATATGTTTAAGCACTACTAAACAATTAATTTAGTAAAAAGTAAAATATGGTTTCTTTCAGGCCGTAGAGGGTTGGGAAATAAACTTTCCCAAAAGTGGGCTATTGAAATAGACTTCATTTATCAGCTTATATGCTGATTCTCATGTGAGCTCAAAACATAAATAGTATACTAAGATGTGAAGGTTATACTTTGTTAAGCTGCCATTGTTTTCTATGCCTCTGGGCAAAAGGAAAAGGGGTAACTGTAAATATCAGATAGAGAATGTTTTTAGTAATGCAAATAGTGTTTGTAAGATTGATCACATATATATATATATATATATGTATATATATGATGCATCATTTTAACCCTGTCCCCAGAAAATAGAACACAATAATCAATCATGGAATGTACTGCTCTAAACAAGGGTACTAAAGAAGCTAAGCCTAAACTTTTGTTCACTGGGCAGACTTCTCTTCCTCTACTTGGCATTCTTGTTGCAAATTACATCTTAACATTCCACTAACAATTATGAAATAGAGATAAAACATGTAATATTACTTCTGATATCAAATATCTCCAGTTTTTTCATTCCTTTTGAAGAGAGTATAATATGTTTTACAGTTGAGATACTGTTGATATAAATAGATAAACAAATTTCCCTGTTTATACAAATATTTATTCACTAAATTATTAGACTTTTATATTCCATCTATCTTTATCATTTCCACATCAATAAGTCATGTCATGAGTTGCGTTGCACTGGCAAAGTTTTATGCAGAAGTAGAGACACTTCTCTGAATTTAGTAATGGAGCTCATACTTTATGGAGGTATGGTGCTGATTTTACTAACCTTTCCTAGACATTTGAACAATATACACTATTTCTGAAAACACCTGCCATATAAAACAGTAGACAAAAGGATGTGTATCTGCATAGTTTTTATGGTCAAATGCCCTAATACTGATACCTGCCATTCACATAGATCATCCAAAAGCATGCCCTTGAATTCATCATAATTCTTTCAAATTGATCTACACTACAGCCAAGAATGGAAATCATTGGCTCCTCACCAGGAATATGCAAACACCATGCAAATTATAATGATAATATAAAGTGATTATCAATTTGCATTTCTCTCCTTTTATTTTATTTCATTTATTTGCTTTTTTAAGTAACTTCTTTATTGACTCTTTGGAAGTTACATATCATGCACCCCAAATTCTGTTCAACTCCCAGATCCTCCTATCATCCCCTCATCCCTGCCATGCCCACCATATGGAAACAAATCAAAGTAAGCAAGCAAGCAAACAAACAAACACAAAACAACCCATAAAAACAGAAAAATCTCTTTGCTTTTCCTTCTTTCCTGCTTCTCTCATAACTCTTCATTCACCCTGGTAGCAATGGAGGTTTCACTGTACCATATATACCGGTATATACCAGTATACCTCTTTTCCTACCACTTTTACTGGAAATGTCTACTGCAGTGAGTCACTGGCCTGGTTCAAGGCCTCTGGTTTCTGGTACATCAACATCACTGAGTCCTCACTAGAAATCCTATGAATTATCCTGTGGCTAGCAGGAATCTTGAAGATCTTGCAGGTATCCTTCCATAGGACCAGTCCCTTCACCAGTTCCAGCAGGTCCTTGATGGGATATATACTAGGGTGGGTCAACCCAAGTCCTGACTGTGGGCCTAGATAGCAGCCAAGCTGGTCAGACTTGTCCCTAGGGCCACCCACCTCGGACAAGTAAGTGGAGTCAGCTCTTTTACATGCATGCCCTCAGGATCAGCTGGCCTGTGGTGAGGGGTGGGGACCATCTTTCCAGTGTGCAAAGGCCAGCTCTTCTGCTGTAGTGTCCAGTGAGAGGCAAGGCCAGTTTTCCCATGACCAGTGATATTTATTTCCTTTAAAAGTCATTTATAGAAAAGAATTCAAGAAATACTGCTATATAAACAATACCAACTATATGTGATGGTGAAAACTGTACAGAAATTAGTGTGTTAAATAATTAACCCTACCACAAACTCTATCTGGTCTCTTTAGTGATGCATTTCACACACCATACACCAAAAGATGTTTATAATTTTAGATCCTTAGAAGTCACCACAAGAGGAGGAACTTTATTAAAAGGTCACAGCATTAGAAAGGTATTCAACATTTTATTTTGTTTCAGTAACACCATTTTACTGAGTCCTTTAGCAGTATCAAATCAACTGAAAAATCAAATCAGCAGGTTTAATTTGTGTCTTAGTCAAGGTTTCCGTTGTTGTGGTACACTATCACCAGAAGCAACTTAAAGAGGAAAATGGTTATTTCATCTTACAGTTTGTGGTCCAGGAAGTCAGGGCACAAACTCAAGACAGTAACCCAGAGGTAGGAACTGGAACAAAGGCCAGGAAAGAGTGTTGTTTATTGGCTTGTTCTCCATGGCTTCTTTAGTCTGTTTTCTTATACATCCCAGGACCATTTGCCCAGCAGTGACGTCACCCACAGTGGATTTTGCTCTCCCACATCAATCACTAATTAAGAAAATGCCATCTAGACTTCCCTTCAGGTCAATCTTCTCAATTGAGAGTTTCCTTTCCCAATTACTCCAGTTTGCATCAAGTTGATGTAATTAACTGGTTAGGACAATATTTAAGAACACATGCATATAAACCACTGAAAAGTGGGAGGAAAACCAGGGTTACCTTTTCCCCAATGCTGACGAGAAAAGGCCACTGCACAGTACAATGGATTATAAAGACTACTCAGAATGGCATTCAACATTTCATCTTTTCACTAATCATGACAGATTTCTGACTAATGCAGCTCCTTTCAGTACAGCTTAAATCACAGTATGAAGCCAAACCACTTAATATTACAATATTTGACAACATAATAGTGAAAAGTACAGAAGCATAATCAATAAAAATAGATCCCATGCCAGGGCAAAGGCAATTAAGCAGACTCAGAGTTTGATGGCTGGCTTTGCTCCTTTCGGATTAATCAAACAAATCCCTCAAACCTTTTGGAAACAATGGGCAGGAAGAATCTCAGAGATTGGCCACTGGCAGCTTTTTATGTGATACGACTCGGTCTTCACTGTTCACAAGGAGGTCTTTGGAGGGCTTAGCCTTCAGGGCTGGACTGATACACCTTCTACCACAAAGTTGTTTGTGGTTTTATCAACAGGTACATAGAACAAAAGGGCAGAATCTTAACTCTTGCCCTGGATTTGAGCTTTACTTGTTCTGTCTTTTTTGAGGCAAATATTCAAAATTCTTAAGTCATTCACAATTTACATGTTTATGAAATATACATGTTTATGAAATCAAATAGGATGAAGTGTATGAGTTACTGAAGCTGCTAGGTGCTTACACAGGAAGCCCTAGTTCATCTTTGTTGCTATTTTGCAGTCATCATATCAGTGTTTTATTTAGGATGCATTTAAAACAAACTCATTTTGCATTTAGTTTAGGTAAGATAATATTCAAACATGAACAACATATGACGAGGGGAACACTGAAATATTTATTAAAAGTCTTAGTTTTTGAGATTATTTTTGAGACTAGAATATAATTGCATTGTTTCTCCCCTACGTTTTTTTCCCTTTGGACCTTTCCATATACCCCTCCTTGCTCTCCTTCAAATTTGTGACTTCTCTTTTTATTACCACATGCATATACCTATATGAACACATGTGTATATTCCTAAATATAATATAATCAATTTGTAAATGTACTTGTATGTATATTTTCAAGATTGACAATTTTGTTTGGATAACCAACTGCTTTTCCTTGGGGAAGACAATTTCATCTTAATGACAGGAACCAAACTGGTCAGATGTTCAATAGCAAGTTTCTAGGAATGGTTTCTCAGTCACTTCCTTGCTCCTTACCATATGTGTCGGGCTTTACTGCCCTGTGCTTCCAACTTAGCTATTCTACTAAAAACCATGAAATGTGTACAACATGGCTCTGAATACTAAACATGATGTTATATTGAAGAGCTTGTCTTCAGGGTCTCAATGCCATCAGAGAAACTTACACACAATGAAGGAGAGGCTCACTCATAGCTTCATCCAGAGAAAGGGATGGGAGGAGAGAGCCAGAGTCAGTGCTTGGCGTGTGCTCATGCTCATCGCATAGGAGTTCTGTAAAGGATTTATCTGAACTATTATGATTTCTCTAGCTCCCACAGGGTAACAATGAGAACCACATATTCCGTCTGCTCAGAGAAGTGGCTTCTGAGTACTCTAGCTGCATAAAAACTCTTGAAGGTGAACAGTACACATGCCAGCCATCCCTCTATATGACTGAAGATGCTCAGACATCATTCTTTGTAAACCAAGTTGACCTGCAGCTTAGTATATAACTCAAAATGTCTTGGACTCATGGTGATTCTCCTACCTCAGCCTCCCAAGTGCAGGGCTCACAGGTGCGAGCTACTGTGCCCTGTTCTTACACAGCATTCTGTCAGCGTGTTAATTTCTTTTTTATGTTAATAATGCATCATTACAATCCCCCAAAGATTTAGGTTAAAATATAGTCTAATAGCAAGTAAGGGCTTTGAAATACGATTCTAGCTAAAAGAAGAAGAAAACAGTAAATTATGAGAAAATCCCATTAGAATGTAGCATGGCAAATTCTACTTCTAACCTTTACCTCGGGCTCTCATTTGTAAAGCTATCGATCTCCCAAGCAGTTTGTTTTAAAGCATGTTCTTGAAGGTTAAATGAGTCTTAACAAGCGAATTTCTCCCTTTTAAGATGACAAACTATATATCCACTCTTTGAGGTGGGAGTTAAAATAGGACGTGCCAAAATTCATTTCCATTACTGTTTGGCATGATCATCCCTGGCCAAGACTTTGTTTCTTCCAAATTAGGTTGAATGCTACTTTCGTTTTAAATTGTGAATTTAATTCCTGCATTCTCATTTGCTCTAATATCTTAATTGCTGGACAGTTATAGATTTCTGTGCAGTAAACGTGTTTTGAATTGAGGAGCAAGAGAGGAAGGGGGCCCTGGCATGTGAGTAACCCTATTGCTATTCTCTGGCTTTCTTTTGCCACTGACTTCTGATCAATAGGTTTAAGGCATGTTCCTGGTGACCCAGACCAGAACTGAAAGTTAGAGGTTCCTTCCCTGCATGCAGTTCAAGATCCGTCAGTGCAAGGTGTCGGGGTGTTCTATGCCTCAGTGGTTCAGGGAGCACAGATAATTAGAAAAAAAGTTGTGATTTGATTTTTGCTTATGTTTTTGTCACAGTCTGTTGCTACTGGTTTCTTCAGGAATCACAGAATCTGTGTCTGGCCACCCAGGTGATAGTTCTGGTGTCTGGCTGACCTTTGTAAAGAAATGATCTTTATCAAGGTTATTTATTTCTCTGCTGTATATTTTATGATTTTATTTGGTAAGCACTAAGCAATGCTATTGCTTATCTTAATATGTATCAATAATATGCAACCAGGATATCAGACTTGATTTTATAAAATATTACTCAAAACAAGATGAGAAATAGCACTTTAAAAATGACCAAATTATAACATTTTGAAGATTTACTGACTTATACTAAATTTTGAATATTTAAAATAGAAAGAAGATAAGGTACCCACATAGAATGGGTCTTTCCCTTTGCCCTATCATTTCAGATTATAGTAGATCAGGAAGCAGTATCATGGGACATTCTGTTCCAGACCAAGCACTAAGGCAACTCAAAATGCACATCTTGAGAGTAACAGTCAGATCCAATGACTTACAGATTCAGACCCAGCAAAGGTCTGCTCACTTCCCCCCAAAACACAACTTCTTGCAGTAAAAAGTAGGGAAATCAAATTATTCTAAATACCTGGATATTTTGTCTCTAGGTATCAGCAGCACAAAGAAGCAGATTGGCCTGAATCTGGTTTGTACAAACTATAAAGACATTTACAGCAGGTGTTTTACTAACAGACTCAAATGCATAGGTGTCCCACAGATAGCCCTATGCTAATTTTGTTCTTGGTGCTGATTATCAAGAAAAAAAGAGAGCAAGGGTTCATAGCTCTCCATTTTCTCTTCCAACAGCCTTCTGTTGCTCTTAGAATAAAGTCAGCTTGTGTCCTCTGGGATCAAGTCACCACGATTCAAATGCTGCAGAAGCCATAGCTTTCCTAGTTCTTTATCAGCATAGTCAGGTACTGAAACCTTCTGCAGTACCGGACACAAAGCAAACAAATGAAATCACTCTTCCGTTCCCTAGAAACTTCCACCTATCAGTTCCTTCCTCTGGGAACCCTCCTCCTCTGACTCTGGTGTTTATCCCCTTCTTGCCTT
This sequence comes from Dicrostonyx torquatus, assembly GCA_028555095.1. Lineage (NCBI taxonomy): Eukaryota > Metazoa > Chordata > Mammalia > Rodentia > Cricetidae > Dicrostonyx > Dicrostonyx torquatus. Next base: position 6,520,808 of record JAQHUG010000065.1, read on the forward strand.
GAAATACTCAATACTCATACTTGGAATACCCAATACTGAAAGAGCTACCGCTCAAAGATCTGTGTCACTTTTCTTCTGCCTACATTTTGTTTATTTATTCATCAGGAAAAATAATTGGTTGTGAAGCTCTTAGGTGCACATTGTGTGCTGCAAGGCAGGGTGTGTTTTCTTTATCCTTGAACAAAAGAGCAACAGGGGAAGAACTATTGATTTCATATCAGTTTTTTTCCTATAGTACCCTTCACAAACTCCACACATGGATAGTCCAATGATTTCATATTTCTGAATGGTTAATGAGATGCATTATACTAATGATTTTATTTTTAATTATTTTTAAATACTCAGAACATCTTAGCAGAATTTTAGAGTAAACTCCATTTTCAATATAGTATTAAAAAGCATGAGATCATGAGATCTGAAGAAACAGCTTATTTTTTTTCTTTTTTGTGACACAGTTTCTCTCTGTAACAACTCTGGCTTTCCTGGAACTCACTTTGTAAACCAGGCTGACCTTGAACTCACAGAGATCTGCACTTGCCTCTGCCTCCCTCGTGCTGGGATTAAAGGTCTGTGCAACCATTGCCTGGCTGAGATAGCTTATTCTTAAAGTGTCAGTAACCTGACTTCAAGTCTCAAACCCAGTTTGTAAATCAAATCCTCTATAGAGTAGTTTGTATTCCCCATCTTGGGGAAGAA